>JAVYIG010002700.1:0-232157 GCA_035222895.1 Strongylocentrotus droebachiensis | reverse complement strand
GTTCAACTAGAAAATTTAAAGTCAAAGGATTTCGGAGATATTGCGATCTAAAAAAATTATTCCATATACGAGCACAGAAAAGAAACCAAGTGAAGTGTGATCTCTGATCTCTGATAATACAGTGTTTATTTTAAAAAAAAAATGTTGATGATACAGAACGAGTGGTTTGATAACAGCGCCACCATGCATGAGACGATTTTTGTGTTAAAGACCAGCCATGGGCTCGCATTGATATCTGATCTGTGTTTTGGAGATACATTGTATTGCCAGTCGCAAGTCATTTCATCAGTATACCGTGTTGTTACAAATATCAAACGCCAAGTCTCATAACTTCTTTTCTCTTTATAAATGCAAAGTCACACTTTTATACATTTCCTGTATGCGTTTCTTATATGATTTTAGGCATATTCGTAAACAAGATCGATATAAGTCAATTCATTGGATTGAACACAATCGTAGATCGGAAAGGGGACAGTGAAGGGTAAGGAAAGTATATGGGGGGAAGAGAGAGAGAGAAAGAGAGAGAGAGAGAGAGAGACTGAGAGAATGAGAGAGAGAGAGAGAGAGAGAGAGAGACTGAGAAATACCTGAGAAATATGATCTGTCTCTTCTAAGGGACCGATCTTTCCACTTCATCCCTGCACCCCAAAGACGCAATTCGATCAGTATCAAACCGAGGTCCGTCCGACAAAATGTAGCAGAGACTGTGGATCTAAGATCTCACTCTCTTTTGTTATCCTCCCCAAATTATAAATATATATATATAGTTATGTATGTATTAATTGCGAAGAGTATGAACCACAATTTTTTTCAAAAAAAATTATTAACAAAAAAAAATCAAAGGCGTATTATTCTTAATGAATTATAACGCCAATAGCACAAAAACAACAACGGCAACAATAAATTCACTAGCCTCAAACAATCTCCCAAATGTCACTAATTAAGGCACACATGTATCTCTCTCTCTCTCTTTCTCTGTCTCCTACTTTTGTTCTCCTTCTTCTTCTTCTTCTAGTTCTTCTTCTTCTTCGATCTTCTTCTTCTTCTTCTTCTTCTTCATCTTCTTCTTTTTCTTTTTCTTCTCCTTCTTCTTCTTCTCCTTCTTTTTATCAGTTCTCCTTCTTCTTCCCAGTTCCTTTTCTTCTTCTTCGATCTTCTTCTTTTTTTCTTCTTCATTCTTCTTCATCATCTTCTTCCTATTATTATTCGTTTAATAAGTAGGCCTACATGTATAATTCGAAATTTAATCAGCATAAGCATTTTGCGGAAGTTATTTTATGGTTGATCTATTATAAAGCCTATCATAAAGATTATCCTTATCATTGACATAGTTTTGACAATTATAATTTGCCTTTATAGCTACGTCATTGTTGTCCAATCATACCTTTTCTTTTTTTCACTCTGTTTATGTAAAACGGTCATCGATATATATATTTCGAAAAATGTAGGCCAAAAATACGAAGAACCTCATGTATGACGTCAAAAGCGAACTCTACTTCAGAGTCGTGTGTACTCTGTGTCGGTGGTATGACGTAGAACTATCAACGGTTTATCAGTGGCAGAAATGAGTCATGAAAACAAAAATAAGTCCAACAAAATCTTTCATAGAGTATAGGCGCTATTAAATCTTTGCCTATTTATTATGTATAGATGGAATATTTCAGGATATTATGTGCGAAAGATAGCCGTGCGTTGTACCTACGATTAAATGCCAAACGCACACGCGCTTAAACGTCAACTAAAACGATAAGATAGCTTCGACGCGACGAGGGCGTATGCTCAGAAATTCACTTCTGTGATTTATTATTTTCAAATAAAAAGTTCTGGAAGTTCTTGTCATTTTTCTCATTAGGATCAGACATTGACTCTTGGTTGACTTGGTAAGTATTTGATATTTTTGTTGTTTAATAGAACAAACGCACGAGTAATACTGGCTCAGTTTTACCTTACTGTTGTCCCACATACCTGTATTTATGTAAGTTCTTTATGTGCTTAAAACGGTTAATGGAGCGAAAATTTCGTTTCAGATTTCACGCAAGGTGCTGTCAATATTCACACCCAAGTGGTACGAGAAAGAATAAGAAGAAGATGAGACATATGTGAGAAAGAGACATAGAAATTGATTATTGGGATTGTAATGATGATATGATTGAATGATGTGATTGCACTGAATGATGAATCGATAGTGAACGTGAATAGATCTAGATCATGTTGATGAAGATGAGGAGGATGACGGGATGGTGATGATGATAAGGAGGAGGATGGGGGGGGGGGGGGGGCGGTGATGGTGATAGTAATGATGATGATGACAATAAATGATAACAATATTTACTTTTTATGACTACCCATATAGCATTATGTTTTGGTTGACTTTGAAATGAAAAATATAGATGTCTTATTTTCAAATTTCACATGGTCATTTTGAAATTACTGCATAACTCTAGAATAAGACTAGATGTACTGTTAGTTTGATGATTAATGATTTTACAAAAAGCAAAGAAAACGAATGACAAATTAGAAGACAGAAAACTACTTATTGTAATTTTCCAATCTCTTTAAGGGTTTCACTTTAATTATGATTAGTATAATCATCCATTTGAAATATTTTGTAGAGGGTCTAATGCTAAATGCACTAATAAAAAAATTGTTAAAGAATAGTAAATAGAAAGAAATTTAAGTTTTTTACCAGGTGAAAAAGATTTTTATAAAAGAATCTCTTGCTTGGTCCTTGATATTTTGATCAGTGTTTTTAACACAATGTTGAAACGAAAGCATAGATTAAAATCATAATATTTCTTTGATTTAGCATAGAACATAATGTAAATTGCCCTTTCTTTGGGGAATGTAAAGTTATTTGTTCTGCAACTTCTGCTACAAGTTATGGAATGTTTGTATTTTCAGATTTTGTAATGTTCTTATCTTCCTGAGTTATTAAACCACCAAGCAATTATTAATACCTTTTCAAGAGCCTTTGACACTTTTAAATATTCCCCAGGCAAAGCCCCTGGAGAAAGGGATTCTGAGCTTGTCTTTTAATGATACTATGATCTAGTTTCATCCCAATAACCATTTTACTATAGAAAGGCCTTAACAAAGAGTAAGACCTACTGTAAGTGTGCCGTGCCTGATATACAGGCTGGCCTATACAAAATGGGGAATTGTTTTAGTAAGAGAAGCGATACCAAGTTGACCAAAATTGGTCAAATATTTCTTTTTCCAAACATATTTTTGTGAAACAATGTTTAAGACGTCTACCATAAGTGCTCCTTGAAGAATAATGTATCATTGTGTGGTCAAACGTAAAATTGAACACAAACATGATATTTACACATATTTTGTTTTTCTTTCAGGCATTTGTATTTTGTAATGACTGGTTAAACACAGACTTGAAAAAATACTAACGGTTTTTAATTTGAAATGCAGTTTCATTGATACTGGACAAATATGAGCTCCTATCTTATGTCACAAAATGTTCCCTAAAATGAATTTTGTCTACCAAAATATGTGAATCTCTGTAATTTGTTATAATTTTCCATGTTAAAAAAGATTCTCCCTCCCCTGGTACCAGTGAATTTGACTCTGAAATATTGGAAGGATACTAGTCTGTTGTTTTTGGGGCTGCCCTGTAGTTATAACTATGAAAATCAATAACCTGTGTCACCCTAGATTAGTAGATTGTATAGAAAAGTGTTACTTGTAATTCAACAAGCTGAATCATGATTATGAATTATGATAGTGATCGAACCAAAATGAGTCAGGTGTAATGTGAAGACAGGTGGGCAATCAGATCTCAAGAACATTGCTAAGTAGAAACAATCCAGGAAGCTGTTGATTTGTGACATAAATGGCATTGATGGCCTACAAGCTGTCTCGAACAGGTCCATGTAGAGTTTGTAGACAGACACTAGTCTGGTAACAAGGAGAAGTGTGATTTTTTATTTTCTCTTGGTGAAAATGAGTTTGACAGGGTAAAAATAAAAATAAATTAAACATTTCTGTATAGGACAAACAAATCTAAGCACAATTGCATGTCTCTATGTGCTTTCCAAAACTGAATACAGAAGGAGTGGAAATGGTGCACTGGGTTCATAATTGTAAGATTTTACAAAGTAAAAAAGAAATGTTTTAAAATTACTTCTGAACTTTTCGTGTGTTTCTATATCTAAGATATTCCATATTCCAGTGGCTGCATATGAAAATTATATTTCCCTGTTATATTTTGTCATATCTTGTGGATTATCAATAAGAGTTTTGTAGACTAGACACTACCTACTTTTTGGGAGAGGAGAGATGGCGAGAAAGGGAGGGGGGCTGACAGAGAGATGGGGTTGAAAGGGGGAGAAAGAGACAGAGAAAGAGAAGAACGTCATAAAGAGAGGGAGGGAGATTTCAAGATTTTTGGGTTGGTCGCAAAGGGCAAGTACAACATTTTTTTTAACGCCAGTTTCTACATTGTCTTTCCCCAGGTTCATAATACGTACAAAACAGCATCTTAAAGTTTCCAAACTGATCGTTCATTGACCACATACCAAAGATGAGTTACCCATACCCAACCGGAGGGGCACCCTACCCCCAGCAAGGGGGTGGCTACCCACCCCAGGCAGGGGGCTACCCTCAGCCAGGGGGTTACCCTCAGGCCCCGGCACCCGCTGGATATCCCCCACAAGGAGGCTACCCCCCAGCAGCAGGTAAGATGCAATGGATTACCATGACATTTTGAGTTTTTATTGTTATTGATGTGATTTTGATGAAAAAGTGAATAAAAGTTAATAAAGCAGAGTGCATTTATTTTCCTTTCATGAAATATTTAGAAAGATACATCGCGTGGCATTTCCATAGAAACAAATGTGTATGAAAATTCACTTATCAATATTTAATAAGAAATAAAAGAATTGATTTTTTTTTAGAAAAAATCATCCCATTCTAATATTTGAGTGTTATTCAATCCATTGACAACTGAAGAAAGCATGAACAAATATCTGGTGGATTTTTAGAATTAATTGGAAATTGAATAATTAATGCTCTCCGTATCTGTCTCCTATTATTAATTTTATTAATGAATTTTTCAGAGTTTGAGAAATTGCATGTACATGTAAGATTTGGCATTTCATAACAGTGTTATTTAACAATAAAAATCATGAAATCTCACAAATTTCAAGACATTTAAGAAGCACTCAGATTCCCATCAAAATATTCATTAGTGAGGATGAGCTTTAATATTACCGGTACTATAAAATGAATGAGGGAGATCAAATAATAAGAAATAAGAATTTTAAAGTTAAATATTATTCTTAACAATTGACTCATTCAAGTTCAGTTCATTAATTTTGATGTTATTTGATATGAATGTTTTTATATACTGTATTTTACACTTGTAAAACACTGCCCAGTTCGGCCTTGTAGGCCGCGATGCATTGTTGTTCTTTTATTCTCAATAAACCATTATCAATCAATTATCATTTTTTTTATCAAAGGGGGTTACCCACCAGCAGCAGGAGGGGGATACCCACCCCCGGCCGGAGCAGGGGGTTACCCTCCCGCCCCTGCACCTGCCCCAGGCTACCCACCGGCCCCAGGGGTTGGTTACCCCCCACAGCAACCCTCCTACCCCCCAGCACCACAGCCAGGTTACCCCCCTCAACAGCCTGGCTACGGGGCACCGCCACAGGTAGGCAACTTATTACCCTTGAGATTTGTCTGAGCTCAATTCATTTATTTATTCAACCATCAAAATAAGTTGCATCCAAAATTTGGCAGAACACAATGATGGTTTGGTGACCCTGGAGAAAACAGGGCTGATAAAAAGGGGCCACCAAATTGAAATACAAACAAAAATCAACAATACTTATACAAAGAAAATCACTATCGAACATTAATATAAACAAGGAAAAAAGAGAAGTACACGAGGTGTTGTGATCTAGTGGATAAGTCACAGGACTATAGATTACAAGGTATGGGATTTGAATCCCAGCCCAGCATACATTGTGTGCGGGCAAGCCTGTGAATCCGATGACCAGGGTAATAATATATCTGTAAAGCACTTAGAGATTTACAGTACATGTACATGTACAATCTTTGAGAAACACATTTATAAATGTGCAAGGAAAGAACCTTGTACTGGTTTTGCACTTCAATGTTATACAGGACTACTTCAGTGTGAATGAAACTGAAACTAACACCTTTCTTGTGGCCAAACAAATGCAAACTATCAAGGGCCCTCAAACATGATACATTATAGAGACATTTAAGAATTTAACTGGATCGAATTGAATTTGTCATAACTATTGAATTAAGAAGAAAGTGAAATGTAGCCTTACTTTCAGTGATAGAGACATTGCGTTTCTCACGTTATTACTGCTTATAACAAATAACATCCACAATGCTTCTATCTTTAAGATAAAAGTGCTCCAAAATTCTTTTGAACAAAATATGAATTAAATTCTTTGAGGACTTATATCTCTTTATATGTTCAGGTAGATGCCGATAGCTTTTAAACTTTAGGTAGTATGCTCTGCAAGAGGGGATTTTTTTTATAGAAGTTGGATTCATTAGTTAACCTTGTTATTTGACTTTTTCATTTGGTGTAATTCAGACTAAAATACATGTTGATTATGCTATATGATTAATTATTGTTACATCTCATTGTTTAACTTTAGCCTCTAGATTAATTCAGGCTAATATGCAAGAAAATCTATATTCAGCACCTTCATTAATGTGACTGTATTGTTACTGCTCAATTCTAGGCCGGAATGCCTATGCCATCAGACTATGGATCAATGCATGGCGGAGGTTTACCGTATGGGGCTCAACCAAACATGGGATTTGCAGTAAGTAATGTGTTTTTTTATACTTGAAAAGTGGAATTCTTACACATCACATTTTTTAGGGCAATCTCTCTCTCTATCTCTCTCACATACACTTTCTGCCACCTCTTCTCCAATTTCCAGTACTTTTCCTCACTTTACTTTCCTTTTCTGTGCCTTAAAATAATGTGATGAATCCCTTTAAATATATACATTTGTTTAGATTTAAAGAAGTAAAAGGTAAAATATTAGGCTAATCATGAGTTTATTCCTCTGCGCAGGGTTTACACTGTGAATATGACAGACGAAGAAAGCGGACAAAATATACAGTTCCTCAGGTAGACAAAGGAACATCCCTTCACTGCTATTATGTAAAAAAGGTGAATATGCATGTAACACCTGTTCTACACATGTTTACATAATAGCAGTGAAGGGATGTTCCTATGTCTACCTGAGGAACTGTATATTTTGTCCGCTTTCTTTGTCAGTCATATTCATAGTGTTAATCAGTAAAATTTCCTCTTTCCATTTTGACATGGGGAGGCTCATGCTACCTGTAAATATATACAGGTACTCCCATTTAATACATTGCGTTACAAACACATACAGATGTGGCCCAGGATTGATGTTATTACACTGGCAGTAATGTGGTTAATTAGCCCCAGTTCTGTGTGTCTTGATGTACAGCAGTTAATGCATATTCAATAAAATGTACATTACCGGTAGCTTCTAAAGATCACTGTTTGCTCAGTGTCAATCAGTGCTTTCTGATTCTGCAGCGTAACTCAGGACATCAGTTACACTGTATACAGTAAAATAGGGTGAAAATGTACAAAATTGGATAAGAGTCCCCCCCCCCCCCCCCAGAAATAATGCTGACACTCTACATGTACATTTATTTGAGTTAGATCAATTGATATAGCGCAGCTACTTTACTCTACTAATCTACTGCGCTGTGATGAAAACAAAACTTCTTACAGTGCTACTTTACAGACACACAATATTCAAAAGCTCCTGAAAACAACTGCGTCTTCAACAAAACAAATAAGAAAAGTGTACCGGTATTACACTGAGAACAAATGTATGCCAAAAATAATTTTCCATTTTTGTCCCTACCCTGTCCATTCTATACTAAGGAAATTGTGTCATTACTTTCACATCCATACACAAATCTTTCCATGGCTGAATTAATCCATTTGAAGATGTGGTAAAAGCACATTTAAATTCTGAAGCAATCAAAAATAAGATACCTTTGTTTAGTCAGATGAGTGAAATAAATTAAGAAAAAAACTTGCCTATAATTATCTAACTACAGAAAATATATTTGATTTTTAAAATGATATACCGGTAGACAGGAATATTGTGTGAACCTTTCAGTAATTAAAAAAATATATATTCCCCTACCCATGTAGCAAACAACTAATTGCCACTAGGTAGCTTTTCCCAGTACAAGGTTCATGCTTGTTTGTTGAAAAGTTGTCTATGTCAATATTCTACCGTTGGTCAAAGCAATTGAGCGTGTCATTTGTGCAAGCATCATCGATAAATGGAAAGCAAGATTTTGTAATTTGGGCCAGAAAATAACACTCTTAAGCTTGGATAATTACTGGTCTGAATCCACGCATACTTGAGAAGTGATGTAAATCAGATATTATGTACATGTACTGTATATGGTGATTTAATATCTGACAGCCATGTTTTATAATTGGTGTTTTAAGCATTTTTTGTTATTAAAAACTATGTTTTCTTTAAAAATATATTATTAATAAATAAAATACATTGTTCATTGTCATCAATGCAAATCAGTGATGTTTTATTCACAATTTATTACTTATTTATTAATATTATAAACATTTTATTTAATTTCAGTTAAAATCACAGATATATTTACAGCTACGTAGTTTGCTTCCATTCATTGTGCAAGCAGAATATATTGTTATATTAAATATAATATTAAATAAATTGTCTTTTCCTTTTAATAATATTGATAAATCAGATACAGTGTACATGATGATTTATATCTTTCATTGATGCTGATGATGTCTGCATTAAACGGTTAATTCAATTAGGGTACATTAAAATACCTAATAAAATTTCACTTCCATCAAACATGCCAATCACCATGTGCTTACATGCCAGCTAGATACTGTGTGTACTAGATGTCTATTGCCAGACAATGCTAGAGGGAAATACTGTCTTGTGCATTTACTAATGACAGCACCATATGCCTCCCTATTGAACTTGATACCATCTTGTGCAATAGTATGTATCTGATGTCCTCCTCGAGTTTAGTAATTGCCTGTTCACACACAACAAAATGTATGGAATTTGTATAAAATAGCATCACATACATTGTACATGTAGCCAAAGGGGTGTAAGCAATAGAAGAAAAAAAATGTTTTACAGAGAAACATTGTATAAAGAACCTTAATCTTAAGAAATCAGATTAGGAGAGGTCAGCTGACATACATGTATATGTTTAGTGTCAGGCAGCCTAGCGGCCGACAGCTGGCCAATTATTAGCGTGCTCTCACAGCAAGCCTGCCTATTAAAACCATATTTTTTAATGATACATGCTAAAACAGCCATAAGTATAGCTATACCTTTTTTTTCTTCATATTTTTCATTGTTATTTTGTTATACAATGAATTTTGATTGTGTGAAGGGGGAGGGAGTAGGGGGATTGCTTATACACTTCTGATGCATTGACCCATAACAAAATATGCTAATAAATAATCTCACAATAATTTCAGCATACAGTATCTTGATACGATGTATAAATTGGCCTGTCCTTGAAATTACATACATTCCACAAGCTGTGCGTTACCGGGAATCCACATTTTTCCTGTGAATTTGATCATTTATAACCTCACTCTCAAAATTATACATGAAAATCATTGAAACAGACCACATATTTAGTTGATGACCTTGTTGAATACTGAAGAAAAAAAATGAATATGTTTTTTTCCTTTTCCCCATGGATACATATATTCATGATGTTTATGTGTGGAGCATAATGCTAAATGTATGAGTTTACTGTAAGTTTGACCCTACCTTAAAACCAATGTCATTCATGTTTTCTGTAGCTCAGCATTAAATACCTCATGAAAATGAAATAGATAAGATGTCATCAAGTAATTTCCAAATTTATCCAGTTTCTCTTTCAATAAATGAGGTGATTAGTTTAGCGCACAAGTGGACTGTGACAGAAACAGAAGCTGGCTAAATAGAGCATAACATTTGTTCATTATACTTTTACTTCCAAACCATAAAAACTGAAATGCATCTCATCAACTAGGCAGTTAGTTTTGCTATTAAAAAGAAGAATCACTTCTGAAGCTGTGATACTTCTGCCCATGGTTCATCAAATAGAATATGGCCCTTATTGATATTATACATGTCTCATTTGCAGGCCCCAAATCAAAAGCCCAAATTCCAACAGCAATTGAAAGATAATACTAATTTAGAAATTCCCTCAAAACGAAAGGGCTTGAAAACGTCAAATCCACTTTCGTGATTGCCACTGATTGCAATCCATTAATAGTAATAGTCTGATTTTTAGACCCTTGTACCGAATGGCAAAGATTCAATCACTTTAATTTTGGCCATTACAAGAAGTGGGTTATTGATGTAGACAAATGCTCATGTATCATGTTCAGCTCATTTTCTGTATGTTATTTCCAAAGAAAAAAAAGAAGTCGGTCAGTCACTTATTGTCTTACAGTGAAGTCTAGCAAGTAAACAGGTTTCCTTGCATATTAGGACACTGCTAACGTTTACGTTTTACAGATAGGACATACATGACATATTCATAATTCCTGCAAAGTTCTACAGAATTTAATGTTGGCTGCAAATGGGACATAATACCTTTAATATAACATGACAGAAATATTAATGTGATTAATGGTTTGGTAATTGGTTTTGGTTTTGTAAGGAGTGAGTTTTATGATAGTTTTGTGATGTTAATATTTATGATAGAAGACTTTTATGTAATTTATTATGGCTATATTGAGATTTATTATCATAAAGACACTCTACAATGGGGACACAATCTACATTTATCATAAGAAAGAAATATTTGCCAATCCATTTGATTTTGATTTGCTTATGCATGGAAAAGTATACTTGTCAGCTCTTTTGAAACATCTACACTTGATCTACACGTACATGTACGTTCAACAAATACTTCAGTATTTCTAGTATGTGATCCTCCTCCCACAAAACATGTACATATAAACACATTGTAGCCAACATTATTTCCATGCACATGACTGCATGTTTCTCTTTGTATAGTTTGAAATCAGTATATAATATTTGTAACAATGTATTTTTTTTAAATTGTCACAGATACTGTATGTTTTAATGTTTATTTGTAGTATTTATTTTTATTGTTTCTGTCTTAAAATCTTATTTCCTTAATTATTGCCTTCATATCTATAGGATTGTCCCTATCCAAATAATCCAATGGTGTGTATCTATGCATCTTTTCCTATCTTCTTGCTTGCTGTTCATGCATGCCTGTGGTGAGCCCCCTCCCCTTCCTGAAAATGAAAGGAAAAAAACCCTCACCATCATTGCATGAACCTGATTGTAAATGAGAAAGTGACAAATATTTATTGTAAATAGAGTATGGAATATAAAAGGACTTTAAACATGCATTGAAAATAAAAGAAGTTAGCATGGTAGCAAAATCATTCAAGCAATGGGCCGGAGTAGAGCAAATTCAGTGTTTGGGGCTGGTGTGATCACCACACCATTGTAAATTGTTTAGAACCAGCAACCTTGACAATTTGGCCATTATGATGTCATACTTTGGTACTCTATACCTGTAGGCCTGTAGGTGTGTTACCTTTTACTCTGTTTGTGTGGTGATTGAATGAAGTGAATTACATTTTTTTAAAAAGATTTAAATTCTCAAGTACATGTAGTTATCATGCATACAGTGTAGCCTGCTAAGGAATTTACAAATACACCCATATTGTGTTTCATTGATAGATTGACATGCAGTATAAAATGTAGTTCGTACCATCATGGAAACTACTGTACATGTACCATTACACATTTAATAAAAACACCTTTCTCATAATTTCCTTAACTGAGGTGTGATACAAGGTATTTCACTCCAAAGTTAAGGTTAAATAATGTATCTATCACCTCTATATTAAAGGTACCATTTCCACTTGTCTATGAATATTGATATAATTTCTCATTTTCCTTGCTCCCTTCTATTCAACTTTGACTGCATGTACATGTTATCAGTGCAATGATGAGTTTTTGTTTGTGGCACCATCAAAACTTGGTTAATTTAAAGTTCTTAAGTAACATTTATTCAGTTCTTTGATAAAATAGAAAAGAAAAAAACAACAACTAAGTGTTGATGGACAAACCCTTTGATTCCTGCATGTAGAGCTATTCTCAATTTAAAAAAAATCTTGCCATTAGTTTTGGGTTCATTTAAACTTAAATATCATTTGTATTGTAGCTTATTTAAATAATTTGCTGAGTTTTGCTCTCTGACTTACATGTACATGTAACTTTTCTATTTTCTTAAATATTTATAACTCTATTCACCTTTCCTTCCCCCATATATCTACCCAGGGTGCTCCTTATCCAACGGTTGGTACTAAATATATTTTCCGCTTGTGTGATGAGTTTTAACCATGCACGTCCTCTAACCCAACTTTTAATGGAATGGCATCTTGTTAAACATGATTTTATTTTATTTTATTTTATTTGTTGTAGTTGTGTTTATTTGACTCTTGACCCGCAAAGTGTACCCTTAGACGTACAGGTATATCCTTTTCCTTCAATGTTTCTACTAATCACTACTTTTTTTTTTTTATAAATGTAATGCTTCCTGGGAGAAATTTCAATAGTTTGAACATATTTGTGGCAATTACAGATCGATCAATCGATCTATTTACTGGGTGTAAGCCACAAATATGTTCAAACTATTAATCACTACTTGTCTGATATTTCTGCCTGCCCCTCTCTCTCTCTCTCTCTCTCTCTCTCTCTCTCTCTCTGTCAGTCTGTCTCTTGCCTTCTGTCAGTTTGTCTCTCTATCTCTCTCTCTATTTCTCGCTCTCTGTCAGTCTGTCTGTCTCTGTCTGTCTGTCTCTGTCCCTCTCTCTCTGTCTCTGTTTGACAGTTTTGTTGAATTCTCTCCCCCCCCCCCCCCCCTTCCCATCCTACCACTCCTTAGTAACACCCTTGTCATTAAACCTTCAGTAAATTAGCACAGGTATTGTCAGCCATTTGCAGTCCTCTTCATTCAAGATGAGTTTTTGTTTGTTTATTTGTTTATTTTATTTTATTATCATTATTTTTTTTGGGGGGGAGGGGTTTTTTTACGAACATTTTATTGGCTTGAGGTTCTTGTATTTATTTCGTATATGTGCTTCATATATGTTTGTTTGTTTTTTGTTGTCGTTGGGTGTTTTTTGTTGTTGAGGGGGGGGGGGGGGGGGGGGGGCTTAACCCCCTTCCAGAAACCTGATAGGGGTCAGGAATCAAAATAAGTTGAAAATCATTTGGGCATTAAGAAGATAACTTGATATTAAATAAGATACAAATCCATTATTAATACATAAAAAATATGATTTTCAGATAATTTGTCTTGCATCTTGATATGCACCTTAATGATACAGAATATGTGATTAAAATACCTGTACCTGATCTATGAGTGAGGAAGTTGACAAGAATGTAACGTGCAATATCCTGGTAGTCTATACACTATATATCCGTACTTGACATTGACGATCAACTTGCATAAGTTTGATCTGTACTTAAGCATGCATCTTGTCAAAACAACTCAAAAGGACACTAATTAGATTTTCATCTTTTTATCCTAGAATTTCAGACATGTTTTTTTTTCTTCTTTTTTCCGCAAGTACACAAGTTCAAATCCCATTTAGAGATTTTAGACTGGTGATACCATAGTGAAATCTTGCAAATAGCTGAAACTACCCCTTAAGAAAACCCCATGTGGTATTAACAGCTTGTCAATTAAGGTTTGTTCACATACATGTATACCCAGTAAATTGCAGTAGTCTACCGAGGCAAAGCTTACCAACGTTAGCATTTTTGGTATCTCATATTACACAGATACGTAAGTGAGTATGCGTAGGACCTACATTGTGCTCAAATTCGTTTTTTTCATCCCCCTTGCCATTTATTCAGTTTTTTTTCTTCAAACATCTCCCCCCCCCCCAAAAAAAAAGGCACAAAATATAAACCGAGGCAGTTTACTGCAACATATGTGAACACGCCCCATAATGTGAGCCTGGACTGATGCAATCTTGCCTCTCTCGTGCATGTCTGCATGGAGTGGACGTAAAGTAGCACTTAAGATTTATGCCTGGTATGAATGACCCTGTAGGCCACACATTAATAACAGTTTATCTGAGTGCTTGAGACAATTTATGACTCTCATTAACATTAATACTACATGGCTAAATGTTCCCCTAGGGATGATTTTATGCATTATTTTAGGTCGCTCTTTCGGGCAATTTGTGTATTGATGTGCCCTGTACAATATTTTTTTCCATAATTTTGTCCTGAGAGTCAATACATGTCTTTTTTCCATAATTTCTTCCCAAAGTGAAAAAAAACTGATGAGATCATTGGATATTATTAGTGATTACTGATACGAGATACTTGGATAAAGTTATTAATCAATAGTCAAATGAAGAAATTTTCATTTTTTAATGAAATAAATCTATATATACCTCATGTTGTACTGGACACATTGTACAGAATCTCCCTTTAGCATTAGTAGCACTAGCTAAATTTGGTGCTTAGTGCATTGTAAGCTGTGAGTGAAAAGGGCGTTAACAACATCTGCCATTATTTTGAGTAACATAATGCCCTTCTAGCTCTAAGCAGACGATATATTGTGATCTTTGAAGCTCCCAAATAGCCCTTGATTTTAATTAAAATTGTTTTTCCAAAAAGGCATTTAGGCAAATTTGTATAAATAATCTTTTCAGAGCTGGAAGGACATTAACTCTGTATCAAAGTACATGTATATGAGTTAACGCCCTTCTGGCTCCAAACAGACAATAAAATGCAAGCTAATTTATAACACTAACATTAGAGTTTAGAAAAAAGTCAGACACAGAATGCTAGAAGCATGTCTCAGTGCCCAAGGTGCACCACTTTAGAGGCAGATAAAGATTATCTATCTCTTTTTAATTTGTATTTGTTTAATCAATTCTTGTTATGAAATTGGTATATATATATATGAGCAAGAGAAATTTAAGGGCTTTGGCAAGTGTAAAATGATGTCTGTGTAGCATCCTTGATACGTGAGATATGGAAGGAAGTATAATGTTTTAGCAATTTATGTTTCATTTTTAAACTGTGGCAGTTGTATTATGATTGCACTAGATAAATAATCATACAAATATATTACCAGGTACATGGAATTTGGACTTGAATGCAGACAAAAGTTAAACAATCCAAATGATGAATAAGGTTTATATAAAGAGTCATTTGCCATGCATGGAAGTTTTGTACCTTAAGCATGGATCGAAACATAAACAGCAAAATTATAATATAATAGCACTGCACAGACAAGTTTCTTTAGTTTAATTGGACAGAATCGTATTTTGAAATGTAAAGAAAATAAGGAAATTTGTTCAACAATTTTTATGTTTTGTTTACTGATTTTTTTTGCCCAGTGAATTTTTTACAGTCCAATTTTAGAAGTGATATATGATATTATGATGTGGAGTATGATCTTTAGATCCTAAACTAAATTAAAGTTGTGTTTGCCAGTCTCTCTATATATTTATAGTATTTTTCATGGTTTTATATTCACTCTGAATCATCTCTTTAATAGATAGAGTTTAGACTATAGAATAATGATTTAAGAAAAATAGTTGGTGTTATTTTATATTTAAATCATGAATAAGTGTTAAAATGTGGTGAGGTACAATTATATTCATCGTGATAAATAATGTAATACACATGTACATGTATATACCGGTAAGTAATAGTTTGTAGAATGTGCTTGAAAAGCAATGATAATTGCCTGTTACATGTTAGTGAATATCTTTAGTGGGTAAACAAAAAAATTATCAAGCTTGTGCACATTTTGACGATTTTTTCATTGATATTATTGACATATCCGAACAGTAATATATATGACAGATTTCCTGGTTCATAATATCGATGATGATATGTATGCAGCATGGTACAATGTTTTTTCCCATATCAACTATAACTTTATAAGGCCAAGTAAACTTCATATTTCCTGAATACTCATCTGTACCCTTTTATTTTCTTCTTGATTGTATTTATATTGTTGAAATGACAAAGTATCAGTATAAATCTTTAACAGAATGAGGAAATAAAAAATATACGCAAGTGCATGTACATGTAGGTACTAACTATTATATTAAATTTGTGTAATTTTGAATTGTTTTGAACCTCTGTAGGGTAAAAATATAGAAAATGAAAAAATAATAATCAAGAAACCTTGTTGAAACTGAACCCATAAACAAGTTTGTACATGTGGGTCAAATATCAAATATCAAATATTATAGTGTCTCATCATCCACATTATTATTATCATTTATTTTAACTTTTGTTCCTTATTATGTTTAACAGGGGCTCACAGATGGCCACCATTATTGGTGATAATGAGTCACCCTTTCAAAATATCAGAAATAAATAAATGAATAAATAAATAAATCATCACTTCTCTTCATAAAACAAAAAAACAAACAAATAATTGAAATGAGTATATAACAAATATCAATTTTACTTGGCTTAACTCTTCGTCAGCTTTAGTCAACCAGTGGAACAAACAGGGCTGCCATGTTTGACTTTTGTCACCCCCCAGCGTACACATATAATATTGTGTGCTTCAATCCAGAAGGCTTTAACTCATATACTTTACTACAGAGTTAATGCCCTTCTGGCTCCAAAACAGATGATGTACTCCAAACCATTTGGCAGTCCAAGGTTTCGATCCATAACGAAGAAATTAGTTAATAGTCCCATTGCTTTGAATTCATGTTGTTTCTCTTCTTGATCATCACCAGGGTGCAGCTATGGCGGCCACAGCCTTCAGACCACCCCCTGTCCAACCAGTCCCCCTCCCTGGCGGACCGGGTATGCCTCAACCTCAGGCGGTCTATGCAGGGGCAGCCTCTATCCCTCAACAGGCCCCGCCCGCACAAGCCCCGCCCCAGCAGAGACCTGTACCTGTAGCTGTAAGTATACCAAATTGGTTACAATAATAATATGGATATTTATGTAGCGCTGGTATCCACCAGGCTCTAATGCTCATGGCGCTTTACACATATTACCCTGGTTGTAGCCGAGCTGCCAAAGTAACTGGCGCTCAAGCATATCAGGTACCCATTTACACTTGGGTGGAGAGTAGCAAAAAGGGAAACTGAGGTTCAACCCTACATGGAAATAATTTCAATGTAGATGAAGATTAACTCCAAGATATTCACGTAGCCTATGTTTCTTTAATATCATACCTTGATCAAGATAATCCAGCCATGGAAAGCTGCACAGTAGTAATTTTCTTGATTCATGTAAAAAAAAAACACTGTGACAAAATTTCCCTATGCCAACTTTGGCGGTCAACGAAATGCACTCATGCATGATGAGAGAAACTCCTGAACTTGTAAAGGACAAGTTGGTATGATTTTTTGAAATAGCCAGTGCTCAGTCATCCGTGATTGCATTTCGATAAGCGACCTATCCAATTAAAGGAGAAATTATCAACTATCATACCATTATGATATATTGAAGCAATTTTACTCAGTTTTTGAGATATTGGGGCTTGAAAAGGGGTTTCCTTTTTATTGAATTGCACTGTATAGCCTTGTACACACAAGACATGGTTTTCCTGTTTTGGGTTGATACCCTGCAGTGTGTTCATTTCCACACCTTTTGTCAATTTATTTCATCAACAACAACAAAAAAAGCTCTCTCGATATGACCATCAACTAAATGGTTCTTTCAATATCACTACCATTATAGTCAATGTCCAAATCAAGAGAGTTTTATTTTTTTGATGAAATAAATACAAAAGTTGTACAAGACACATTGCATAGAAGAGCCCTTTAATAAAAATTTAACAAACACTGGGACAATATAAATTGACATGTCCAAATACTACATACTGTGGTTGTACATGTGTCCTTTATTGCCACATCTTTAATTTGTTTAAATATACAGCACTGTTTCTTGCCATTCATTTGCATATTAATTTTTGTGGCAGAATTTGTTTTTGTAAAGTCAGTATAACATGTCATGACTGACCATGGCATTGGGATGCACTTGAATGACTGCATGACTTTACAATAGTTCAAACATGAAATTAGTATGACAAACATTGTGGTTTTAATTACAAATATGGTAGTGATTGGGATATTCTGGAAAAGGAAACAAACAATGACCACATTTGAACCAAAATCCTTCAGCAAAAAAAAAATAGATCCTAATGCATATTCATGTATTTACTGTATTTTTTGTATCCATGATCTGAACTTTTTTATGTTAAAACTATCTATAGCCATGAAACAAATTCAATTACTAGTACAAGCCCCCATGCCAACCCCCCCCCCCAAAAAAAAAATAAATAAATAAAATAAATAAATAAATAAATTAAAAAAAAAAAAAAAAGAAAGAAAAGAAAAGTAAATGTTTTTTTTTTATTACTGAGACTGACAGTTTTAAGTTGACTGTACGGTAAAGATTTATGTTGCTAAATATTGGGTCATTAATGAGATTTTATATTGTTATATCTCAAGCTTTTTCTACTGCATTTAGAACAAAGTGAAATGAATGATAGTCAGTTAAATGATTACAGCTTACAGTATCATAATTTCTGAGCTTCTGTGGGATTAAAGATTCATAGAAATTTTGACGTTGACAGATTGTCACTGTCACAGTTAGGAAGTGGGGAAATCACTCATAGAGCATGGGCAGTATAAATGCTTGAATGCTAATCCCGTTTCCATATTCATTCAATATTGGATGAATGCTTCAACAAGTGAAATTCTGGCTAGTTGTGAGTGTGTTTTCTTTTGGGACCATAATTTTCCTGAGATTTTTTTTAGTGGGATGGGATTTCTGGCATATTCCTGTAAATTTGGGGAAATACATGTAGGAAGGTAATGAGAATCAAAGACAGGCAAGCAACTAAAGAAGGATGGAGTAAGTTGCGATGAGAAGGGATGGTCTATTTAGGAGAATGGATATATGCGAAAGGAGGATGACAGTCTCAGGAAGAAGAACAATTTTAGAAAATAAGAAGAATGGGAAAAAAAGATGATAAAAGGGGGAAAAAACTAGGATGGAGGAAGATGAGAAAGAAGAAGGTGAAGGAGAAGGAGAGGGAGAGGAAAAGGAAGAGGAAGAAGAAGAAATGGACGAAGAAAAATTAATTGCAACGGTAATAGAGTTGGTGAATTTTTACAAAAATAAATTGAAATATGATATTAATACAAGAATAAAATTTAAAGATTAGTCGATACACAGATTTTCTGAAATAGATTTGAAACATGTATTACATAAACATAAGAATGAACAAATAAATGTTAATAATTATCATAGACATTGCTGTTAAAAAGACAAGAGCAATACAAAAATATTAATCTATTATATTCTGAAATATTCGCTAAGGGATACAAAGCTCTACTAAATACTAATCAATAGATGGTGATGTCATAGCAGTATAGGAAAAGGAAAATATCAATGTTCAGAAAATACCTTGTGAAACATTGTATTCTACATGTCAGAAAGATGTGGAAAAAGTCTAGTCAGGTTATTTCCATTACATCATGGGCTACAAATAGACATCCTTGCAATGTTATGACTCGGGCTATGTGAATCATCGGCTCTGGCCAGCTCTCGGAATCGCGGCCATCCTGTTACGACACATGTGCGAGGTTTCGAGCTCACTCGACGTCACGAGAATCACGTCACGGTGTGTGCAGGGACCTGGCATTTGAGTGAGGTGCCAAGATCTCCACGATCTTCCCCGAGTATAAATACAAGCGTCGACTAGCAGCACGTTATCAGTCTTAGCCGAGGGGTGGTTGCAATTTCGATTGTTTGTGAGGAAACCGACTTTAGTGAATTGATCTTGTTTCTGAGACGTTTTGGACTTTCTGCTGCGTATCACAAAGATTTTGACATCAAGATTTGGACTGCGAGGAAAGACTTTCAAAGAAAGTTCTGTAATTAGAGGCATCCTTAAATAGTTTGTCGTCTTATCTTCAATCTCTGATATTCAGATTTTCTCATATAGCATGAGCGAACTTAGCGAGGTGAGAAGAAAATTGCATGTTTGTCGTTGTGGTTTTGTGTTTTTATGTCGGAAATATACTTTCCCTCGAAGGCTTGATATCTCACTCACTCATTGCAGTATGCTCAGTTTCTTTGAACATCAAGATTTTGGATGTGATACGTTTTCGAAGGAGGGGCTGTGAGGAAATTAGGGGAAAGTTGTTTCCTTCCCAGTACAGGTGTTTATAATCTGTATTGAGGATCTGTTGCGATTGTTATGGCTTGTAAGTTGGGAATAAAAGTCAATCTTAATTATCATGAGGTGAATGGAGTGTGCACTATGTTTAGCATCATACATGTATGGGTTTACAAGAACAAACTTTTGAAAGGTCTCTTCTGTTTTGTGACTGTAGATTTCAGAGTCAAACTTTTTAATGAAATACTATTTAGTACTATCAAGCTTGGAATTCACGCACATACAATTAACAACTAAATTGTTCATACCCTTACCCAGTTTTGTAATTTTTTAAGTACAGTATGTGAAGATTTGATTTGGCCCAATTTATGCTTCTTGAGAATGTGACATATTAAAGCTTACTGGTACATTTAAAGGTATTCATAAAGGCCTTAATTCAATCAGTCCACCTTTCATTCTTGAGTTACGAACAGCACAAAGCATCAAATTTACAAGGGGTAGGAATACTTCTGTTATTGACTGTAAGTGACTGGATTAAAAAAGAGAGAAAATGGAAGCTTATCTCTGTTTCTTTGCATCTTGTTTGAATTTTATCCCTGAAAAAGAGATAAAAACATTTCTACAAAATTTATAAGCACATGTACATTACGTAGGGCCTCGTATCGTACCTGTATTTGTCACTTTTATTGTTTTCATAGCACTTCCATTAATTGATTGTGTACATTGTAGGCAGTATTGCAAAGATAAGTATCAGACATCCCTTCTTGGACCATAATTACTATTTTAGATCATAACTTGTGCAGTTACAATGCAAATTTTCAGAAAGATTTGCCAGATAATGAAAATCGTTAAGTTTCGCATGACGTCAAACTTTTTAAGAGAGATTGGCAAAAATTAATTTTAGAGGTCGTTAATTGATTGTGTAACTTTGTTTGCAGTATTGCAAAGATAACTATCAGACATCCCTTCTTGGACCATAATTACTATTTTAGATCATAACTTGTGCAGTTACAATGCAAATTTAAAAAAAGATTTGCCAGATAATGAAAATCGTCAAGTTTCGCATGACGTCAAACTTGTTAAGAGAGATCGGCAAAAATTAATTTTAGAGGCTGTAGGAAGTCTGTCCTGACTAAGACATACTGCTTGATTCTTGTTTGTTCTTAATCAGTAAAGTAGTTTTTGGTGGACTTTGATTTCGATCTGGTTTATTTTAGGCATATCTTGGTTTGTTTACGTCAAACTCTTAATCTTTTATTTGTAGGGCTTTGTTAAATCTTTATCAAAGAAAGTTCATAATGAAGTTTCTAACTTTTAAGTAATTTGCAAGTATTTTAAAAATCTGTGACTAATTACCTTGTGTTTCTGATTGCTTATTACTTTTAGTGATGTTATATCAAGATCCAATGCTTAGATTGACAAAAGTTATCAGCACATTACCCCAGGCTACCCCCTAATGACTTGAATTGACCTTATTAGTACTGATGAGTTCACCTTTTGAGCTTGCTATTGTGCCGTGTACGGGCATAGGTTTCATTCGTTTTACCTTGTTCAAACTAGGTAAATGCATATATTTGTAAGAGGTCAAAAGTATTTCTTTAATTCTTGGTTTAAAAAGTTAAAACCGTAAAATAATCAAATAAACTTTTAGAACAAATTCAGGACCTCCTCTAAATGATCTGAATAACAGTTTACATGTACTTCCATGGAATTTTACATAGTTTAATATAACAAAAATATTCACCTGCAAATTCAGAAGTCCTATCATGCTACTTCTTAAAACCTTGTTCTGCAGCCTCAGTGAAGTACATACCGGTACATAATCTTGAGTTTTTTTTATTCATAATTATATTTTGTTATGTTAATGCAATATTTAAAAAATATACATTTATAAATGCTTAAACACTTACATAAAATACATCCTGTATCTAATTCATACCAAGCGATACAATATCACATTCATCAACAGTGCTATTTGTCATCATTCAGTTAACAGTTGATGACTATTCAAGTGCACGTTCCATATGTTGACCTGATCTGTTTATGCCTGTTTATTATTGAATTACCTCTACAATGGACATCATACGTGTACATATTATCAAACTGAATATTAATCAAAAACATCTGTGCTATTGATGAAATATACATGCACACACTCCCTCATACATGTATGTACATGTATATGCCATTGCACTACAGCATCAGGAATATATTGCCATATTGAAACACATTTTTCCACAGGACAGAATATATGACTTGAGCTCCTGAAAATTCTGCACTCTTTTGCACTCTTTTGTCTTTAGTGTGTTCTACACATATATTATACAACATTATTTGGAATTAATCAGAATTGGAAGCACACTTTGCTACAAGTCAGAACAATTGTTTGGTCAGATATTTGAAAAGTCTTTGCTTTGTATCTGTATGGTTTGCATGCATTTGTGTATGCAGACAACATCATCTGGAACATTTTGCAATATTGAAGCACATTTTTCTCGCAAGACAGTATTTGGGCCTTGAAGTAGAAAACTAATACTGTTTAGTTTTCCTTGTTAGTAAGCATTGTACTTTAACTACAAAATCATCTGCAATTCATTACCACATTGAAAACATTTCAAAGCAGACAGATATTTGCATGTAGTTGTTGACAGTAATTTGTATGTGTTCTTTGTTTGAAATGAATGCCTTTTTTCTTGAGGGCAGGTGATTCAATAGTACCCTTTTATTTGATACTTTCTTTCTTAACCTTAATTATAATATTTCAATATCTTGATTTGCAGGCACCAGTAGTTGCCAAATCTAGCACGCCAACACAACAAATGGCCAACATGTCACTATCAGCCGGGGCTATCGTTCGAGTGAGTATAAGTTTGGTTATGGAGGGTGTGATACAACATGATTTAAAGATCAGTGTAAATTTAGATGCATCCTTTTTTTCTTTCTCTCTCTCTCTCTCTCTCTCTCTCTTACTTTCTCTTTCTCTCTCTCTCTCTCCCTACCTCTTTCTTCTGTTTTGCTCTTCCTTTCTCTCTCAGTCTTTCTCTCAAATACCACACTTGTTCTTTTCCTCTTTAGCCCTTCTCTCTCTCTCTCTCTCTCTCTCTCTCTCTCTCTCTCTCTCTCTCTCTATCTCCCCTTCCTCTTCCTCTCTCTCTATCTCCCCTTCCTCTTCCCCTCTCTCTCTCTCTCTCTCTCCCTGTCTCATACCACTCTCTTTCTCTTCCTCTCTCTCCTTTAACTTTCTACTCTAAGGCCCATGAAGATTAGTTACTATATCAAAGAAATAGTATTTGGAAGTGTTGAATTATATTTGATATCAAGGGTGAATAAAGTTTGAAATGTCTCTATATCATAGCTTTAAAAAACTATTGAAATATCCTAGTACCGGAAGTCTTTCTGTTGTTGTAAAGTTCTTCTATTCCTCTCTCTTCCTTCCTCGCAGGGAACAGGCACGGTGAAGCCCAAAGCAAACTTCAATGGACAGAAGGAGGCGGAAATCTTAAGGAAAGCAATGAAAGGAATGGGTCAGTATACAAATTTACATAATATAAAAATAAAACAAGTACTTGAATGCTTAAAGCCCCACTGCACTAGTTTGGCCAGGAGGGATTAGACCTCCCTGCATGGTCACTGACAGGTTGTTACCTCATCAAATAAGCTCTCAATTAATGTAAGAAAAAGGGGACCATGGGGGACCAATGGTCACAGATTAGGCATTGTTTGCTATATAGAGGGCACAAGTAGCTGTAAGTAGTGCAGTGGGGCTTTAATATACAATACCTTAATAGTTAACAAATTTAGTTGTTTAGGTAGAAGGTGTTAAATATTAAAGTTTTTCTCCTTGATTATTGATAGTGAAATAATACATATGCCATGGGCCAGGGTGTAGTACAGTCGCTGCCCAGACAGAGGTAGATCTTAGAAGGTCAAGTTCCTCATGATTTAAAGATTTTTTGTCTGACTTTTATTTTTGTGTGATATCAAATACTGAGAGTTACAGTAAAATAATTTCAACAACAAATATCTCATATTGTATGTTCAGGGGCCCGTCTTACAAAGAGTTGATATCAATCGAAACTATGTACATAAGAGATAGGAGACTGCAAACTTACGATTGATTGGAGGACTTGCGATTGATTTGGATCAATCATAAGTCTTTGTAAGACAGGGTCCTGGGATGTCTCCAATTATTGAGAAATCACACATTTTGTCTTGTTTTTAAATTTATTTTTTATAATAAACTCTTGAAGTTACACTGTGGCCGTTGTTAGAACAATATACATAGGTATAGGTTTGACCACAGAATGGACTGAAATTATTCTAATTTCAATCTTTTGGCTACTTGCAGGTTGCGACGAGACAGCGGTCATCTCTATTATGACGACGTGTAGCGCAGTACAGAGGCGGCAGATCGCGCTGGACTTCAAGACGATGTACGGCAAGGACCTGGAGAAGAACTTAAAGGGAGAACTCAAGGGCAAACTTGAGAGTATTGTCCTCCATCTCTTATACTTACCTGCCGAGTTTGATGCACACATGCTCAGGAAAGCCATGAAGGTAGGCTTTTGTAAGATCTTCTATTTTAAAACAAAATTAATTTAAGAGAAGGCTGAGTTCTGGGGAGAGGTAAAAAAGAATTTGTGAGCATTTTCATTGTTATTATGCAAGTGTGGGAGAACATCAGAGAAAAAATTCTCCCTGAAAAGCATGGCTCTTCAAATCCCTTCATATTCTACATATGACATGGAACAGCTTAAAAATGAGGACAACATTTTTATGTCACGTGTTCCTGTAGTCCCATATACAGCGAGTGTAGATCTTCTTGGTTTTCCTCCTTTTTGTTTTGTACTTATTCTATAATGTATGTAACTTTTTGTTATTGTATATACTTTGGGGACTAAGCCTTACCAGCTTTTGTTTGCAAACTTTTTAGTAGCTTCCATTTGTCCTTAATCACACCTAATTATACGCTGTATATATGATTGTCATTGTACTGTTTTTTTATGATTGAGAAAAAGAATAAATTGAACCATTGAACCATCCAAAAAAACAAACTTTATAAGGCAATACATGCAAACGTAAACCCACTACTTAACAGACAGGCGTAAATAGTCAATTTTGACTGAACGCCAAAAATACAAACAACAACAACGTATGCCCATGTGGATGATGTGGTTTACTAATGAGAGTGATATCTTTGTTCTTGTTTTGTTGCGTAGGGTCTAGGAACGGATGAGGCTACTTTAGTTGAGGTCTTGTGTACGCGAACCAACGATGAGGTCCAGGCCATCAAAGTGGCTTACAAGAAAGGTAAGAGACCAACTTTCAATCTTGCAAGGAACTGAAGTGCAAACTGCATATATTAAGTTTGCTAGGTAGGGCAATCCATAATGTTTGTCCACCCTGGCAACTGCTAATGTACAGGGTATATGCAGTTTTTATTCTGTCTATTGAATTACTACTATTCTTTCAGGTGAATGAAATAGTCTGTATCGAGGCACTTCACAAAGACGTATGCATTAAATTTGGTTACATTATAAAAATAGCTCATTAACTTAAAATTGAATTAGATTGGATTACATTGAATGGATTTTGATTGATTTAGATTTACTTTAGTTCAATTTAGTTGAGTTGATTTTAATTTTAATTAAAATGAAATTGATTGATGGCATTGAAAAGAATTTTTATTTGATGTAAAATATGATCTGAACTTAAAGATGATCTGAATTTAATTGTTTTGAGTTGAAAATTGAATTTAGCATTTGATACCCATTATTAAACTAGGTGTGTTTTGGACTTATTTTAGTTGGAACGTGTTAGACTTCCAGTGTGTTTTCATTGAAGATATTTCACACCAAATATAACAATGAAGCAAAAGATTTAATGTCTCCTTGTTACTTTCTGAAAATTGATGTAGGATAACTTATACTGGATGGTTCAGAAGGGGTGTATTATATCTTTTTATATTTGTTTGATAAGATCAATTATATTCATGTTTTGATGATTATGCCTCTTAAAATTTCAGAATTCTCTCGGGATCTTGAAAAGGACGTGGTGTCCGAGACGTCTGGTCACTTCAAGCGTCTCCTGGTGTCCATGCTCCAGGGTTCCAGGTCTCAGGACCAGAGGGTGGACGTAGAAAAGGCCAAAGCAGACGCCAAGGTCAGTGTGGAATTTGCCTTTCCGCTGTGAGGAGCAGTGTGTACTTTATACTTAAGGGGGCTGGACTTTACAGGTGGTAGACTGCCCTGTACTGTAAGACTGTTTTATGCTTGACTCAAAGATTCACTTTTGTTATGCTTATCTGTTATATGGTGTAAAAAAGAACTGGGTAGTGTTACCACCCCCCCCCTTCCCCCTTCCTCCTTATTACATACTCTGAGTATTGTTTTAGCATGACCAATGTAGTCTAACTTACTGTCACTTTCTTATTGCACTGCTCTGTAAATTGTGTGTTATAAATTGTTCATCCTTACCTTCAGGGGATGCATTCATTTTATCTTCTATTCATACATGAGGATTATGACAGGCAGATTACAAGTTTCAAGTTTATTGATACAAATCCACAAGGTTCGATTATCATCAGGCACAAACAACAATACATTACGACAAAATACATACGTTTGTACACAATACAAACATTTAGTCAGATTACAAGTGACTACCTGTAGCAATGAAGGAAATGAGTGTGTATTCGAGCATTTTGAGGACTGAGAATCTGAATAATATACAAGGTCAACAGCTCAGCTTCTTGGGTCATGTTGTACAAAAGAATAGTTTGGAAAATATTGCACTGACTGGAAGAATCGAGGGGAGAAGGAGTAGAAGGAGGATTCTGTGGATGAGTAGCTTAAGGAGTGGGATTTCTGAAGGTAGAATTGATCTCGGAAGAATGAATTACATGTACTTCATAGAATATGGGACAGCAGAGAGTTGTGGCATTCCATGGTTGCCAACGTCTCAGGACGTGGTACGTAAAGAGAGAGAGAGAGAATCCGAAATATAACGACCGTTGTGTTCTCTATCCTGTCAATGCAGGCGCTGGTCACTGCCGGGGAAGCGAGGTGGGGCACAGACGAGTCGGCCTTCAACGCCGTCCTGGCCAGTCGCAGCTACCCACAGCTGAGGGCGATCTTTGACGAGTACAGCAAGCTGGTCAAGTACACGATGGAACAGTCGATCAAGAGAGAGATGTCAGGAGACCTCGAGAAGGGCATGCTTACTATCGGTAAGGAAATTAACTATACTGGGGGTTGTTTCACAAAGACTAAGATCAACTTTAAGTTGGACTTAACTATGGCAGGTCATTCATGCCACTGGTTGCTCTCACCATTGGTCTCTAAATTATGATCTTTAGATAATATTTTTTCCTTCAACAATGAACTATCAAAACAGAAAAATTCTGAAGATTTGTGATCACGATTTGTACCAGTAAATGGTGAGAGCAAACAGTGGCATGAACAGCCTGCCATGGTTAAGTCCAACTTAAAGTTGATCTTTGTCTTTGTGAGACACTCCCCTTGTCATGTTGTCATCGAACTGCAAATCAAGAAAGAATTTAATATTGTGGATGCTTGAAATTCGCAGAAGTTTAAACCCGCAAACTCCTTGAATTGCAATATGGATTTTTTGCATTTTGCCAAAAAAAGCCATTATTAAAAAGTTTATGAAAGTTGAATGTCTGAGCACCTCTAAATTAGTTTGAAATTTAATTTTAACAATTCTTTTCCTGAAAATTGTAATGTCACGTCATTCTTGATATTTCAGAGAGCATGTTTACCCAGTGAAGTTTTGACAAGAAAAAAGTTGGGGGGGGGGGGGGGGGGGTACTTTTAGATTTGAAGTTTAGTTGTGGCTGTTTTTGAGACAGTTAACAACAGGGCTTACTGAATTCATATGTGTCTGATTTATCCTCATGAATTGTTTCTCTTTTGTTCTATTACAGTTGAATGTGTACGCAACACACCAGCATACTTTGCAGAGAAACTATACAAATCAATGAAGGTATGTAAAATCACTCTCACATCATCATTCCTTTCTTGAAAAAAACGGAAAGGCTTTAGCTCATATACATTCACAGAGATGCCAACCCTCCCTGAATTTTTTTTGTGTGGATATGTCACTCCACACAAATTTTAGTGGCTCCCTGGTTTTTGAAAGATTATTCCTATTACAATGCTGTATGCAATTGGTAGAAACCTCCCTGGTTTCTGAATGAATCTTTCCTGAAAGCTGAATGTAAAGGTTGGCATATCTGCATTCATTTGACCGTTGGACTATTGGTTAATAAGGCAATTTTGTTCATGATGACTATCTGCATTTTGCAGGTTCCACTTTTTTATCATGCATGACTTTGATTGTTCCCATCTCCAATCAAATTTTTGTTGGTACATGTTTACTTGAAATCTGGTTATCTTGGTTAGGGTTATGGTGAATGTAATTTTTGATAGAGTTGGGACTAGGGTCAGGATTGGGATTAGAAAGAGAGTAAGAGTCAATGTTAGGCCTATAGAGTCAGAGTCAGTGTCAGGGTTAGAGTCACATGTGTTGGGGTGTCCTGCAGTTGTTCAAATTTGTCTACCTATATCTTTTATATCTTATATTAATCTTCTACATGTTTGATTTTTCTGCTCAGGGTCTTGGTACTGATGATGACACACTAATGCGAGTGATAATCTCTAGAGTTGAGATAGACATGGTGGAGATCAAGCAAGAGTTCCAGAGAGCATACAACCAGAGCTTGGGTAGATTTATCAAGGTAAGGAAAAGCACCCCTTTTCATTAGATTTATACCCTTACCCCCACCAACTCGTCCTCCTCCATTACCCCCCCCCCCCCCCCCCCCCCCCCCCCATCATGTAAGAATGAGAAGGCCGAGACAAACAAAGAGTCCCAGAGAGCTGCAACCAGAGCTTGGGTAGACTTATCATGGTAGGAATATGTTCAATGCTCTGGCATCCTATTTATAGCCATACCCCACCCACCCTTCCCCCCTCCCCAACATTTTACTGATGGAAATTGTATTTTATTATTTATGAGGTAGACTTGATTGAGGTTAAAACAAAGAGTTTAATATAATAATAATGATAATATTTAGCTTTTGATATATAGAGGAGCATATAACCAGAGTTTGGGTAGATATATCAAGGTAAGGATACCCCTACAACCCACTTCACTGTACTTTTGCCCCCATCCTACTCTTTACCCCAAACACACACATACCTGCCATTACCTCCTTAATCCTACTTCTTCACATATTTTGCATCAACTGGTTTCTCTTTGTCAAAATAATTCAAAGTTCTGTCAAAATTTCTTGTATGATAAATGATGGCACTTCACATCATTAATGTTTTCTAAAACTTGTTAACATATCAATAGGCCCGTCATGTTAACAACTAAATTATTCATACCCCTTGTAGATTTGATGTGTTTGATTTGATTTGTATTTGTAACTCAAGAATGAAAGGTGGACTGGTTGAATGAGGGCCTTTGTTAAATACTTTTGGATGTAAGCTTTAGAATATCACACTCTCAAGTAACATAAATTGGGACAAATAAATTGTTCACATACTTAAACAGATTACAAACCTTGACAAGGGTATGAATAATTTAGCTGTTACTGTACATGTATGATGTTAATATCATGATATTGACTCATACTAATGGTATTCTACTTTTTTCCTTCTTTTTGTCTCCTCTAGGGTGATACATCCGGTGACTACAGAAAGATTCTACTTGCTCTGATTGGAGGAGAATAAACTATTATCAGAAATATACAGAATATATATTAAATACATTTTAGTATTTTATACTATTACTATTTTCTATTTCAACATATCAACACCAAGGCAAACTAAAGAAAAAACGGATGTGTGTAAAATACATCTTTCAATTTATCCATTTCTACATTTGTTTAAATGCTTTAGTAAGTCTTTGTTTAAAAAAATAGTATTATCTGGTGGGTGTATGTTTTTGTAGTAGGATTGTCCTGTTTGTATCTTAGCTATACTGTGAGTATTTGGGATGTTAGAAATGTTCAAGAAAGTGTTGGTGTAATATTATAGGAATTATATCTGATTTTACAAAGGGAGGAGTGTGGCATATGACATATATAAAATAATGACAGAGATATTGGGAGGGTAACATATGTTTGTGGTCAGTTCAGTCTCATTTACATGAAATGAATTGTTAAAATCAAAGTTGTAAGATAGCATACTTTACAATTATTAAGTTATAGAAATATATTGTAGAGTTTGTATATTGCAGATTAATATTGTACAATAATTTCACCCCCCCCCCAAAAAAAATATGGACATTAAAGCCCATCTGCACTAGTTTGGCCAGGACGGATTAGACCTCTCTGCATAGTCACTGACAGGTGGTTATCTCCTCAAATCAGCTCTCAATTAACATAATAAAAAGGGGATCATGGGGAACCAACGTTCGAGGGCGCAAGTAGCTATAAGTAGTGCAGTGGGGCTTTAAACACCTTTCACATACCAGCATTTCAACAACAACAAATTGTGGTGAAGGTGAAATGAAATACTATTTTCCATGCAGTGAGTTATGCTTATATGTAAAATGTGATAATTAATTAAAAAAATCATGCCATATGAGAACAGACCCTTGAAGCAATCATGATGCTTGAATTTGCAAAAAACAAAATTTGATCATGCCTTTTAGCATTTAGAAAACATTTTGGGTGAACAAAGGGCCATTATAAAAGTGATGTTTTTTCAATTTCTCATAAGCTAAAATAATGATAAAAAGTGTTGTTTTGATTGTGGATTACTAAAGAGATTACTGGAAATAATTAAAAATGCATGTTTTGCATATATTTATAGCATATCAAAATGTTTCATTAGAAAAGTTCTTGTATCTATAATACTATTAGATTAGTTTAGCATAAATCTGTGTGTATATATGTGGTAGAATGGTCAGAAAAAAGAGCAACAAATATGAATGAAAACTGCTTTTCTAAAAAAAAATTAATGCATGACGTTTGATGCGGTAGCTGATAGGCAAGTCTCACTGTCATTTTAGTGCAAAGACTGAGCATATAGTTTTTTGGGGACCTTTTAGTATTTAGTTTTAGTTTTTTAGATAGTGCCATGAGGACTGTAGATGAGTCAAGAGTTATCCATTGATGAAAGATGATGAAATTATTGAGGAATAGATTTGGTTCAATTTTTGGAATCTTGTATTTTTATCATACAGCAGCATTGTTGAATCATGTTAAAATATTGGCTAGTTCAAATATTCAGGGGAAAAGAAATTTGATTTAAACTGAACTTATGTAAAGAAATGTTTTAGGTTTGTAAAACTAAATCTCTCTTGCCTCAACTTGATCATTAACGTCTAAGGCTAGAGTAAGCTTAGGATTCAATATTTTGTTTTTTGTTTGATATTCACAAGTAATTTTGTGCTTTCAGCTATTACTTTATAAAACCATGACTTAAACCATAAGACTTTCAAAATGAATTCAAAATATGAGCAAAACTGCAGCAAGTGATTTTTCCATCACAGATTGAGTCTAAATCATTAGATTTTGTGAGGGTTTTCATCTTTGTCACAAAATGACATAACAGTTTTGCTGTTCCTTCCAAAAACATATGGTTACATTTTGGTCTCTTTCACACTTAAAACAAACAATAAATGAATAAAACATTGGGAATCATTGAAAGTCATTGATAGCAAAAATCACCTGTTGCAAACTTTCAATAAATAAGACGGGATAGCAAAGTGTGTATAATTCACATCTGCATATTATACTTTTTTTAAATGGGCGATAGGTGTTTGATCAATATTATGTGCTTCATTTGTATCTGGTATTCAAAGGGACATTGACTGCTGGCATTAATTTCATAACCGATGTACTTTTAACATGTATGTGCCTGTAATGATTCATACTGACTGCCTTCACTTTCTACTTGTAACAGACAACTCTTTTTACAATTTATAATTACAATATATTTTCACAATTCATATTTATAATATAATTTCAAAGCTTGGTCATTCAGAATTCAGGAACATGTTTTTACTGTGTTAAGATAAGTTTTAATGTAACAATTTTACATTTGTGCTTCTCAATTTGTAACAGGCGTATGGTCTGACTATGAAAATCTGTCTGATTATACAACTATTTTGTAAATATGGCTGAATAGTACAATTAGTATCATCACTTTCTGTCGGATCGATCTGTGGTGTTGGTAAATAAGGAAAGTGGAGGGGTCTTATTGCCTTAGTTACGAGATGACAAATATTGTGTTGTTGGTTCATGTGACACTTATCCTGAAAATCAAGAATGTGTCGTATAATTGGGATCAAACAACAATAGAATCATTTAGATAATTTTTATGTACAGGATGTTTTTTCTTTCCCATGTTCAGATACGCATATGTATTATTTTTTTGAGTCATTTGCCTAGTATTATAGCTTGTATTTAATTGCAAAATACTGCCCTGCCATATTTTCTAGTAATATGCATATAGTATATAATGGAACAAACTACAATATTTTAGTACTTTTTTTAGTATTTTTGTTCATTCATATCAATTTACATTAACTTATGTATCATAAATTGTGTAATCTGAAACCCACATATTTATTTGTTGTTGTTTTGTTTACAAACTATGGGTGATGGTAATTTAATTTAATTTTATATATTTACATATGCATGTATTTTTGTTTGGTGGGTAGGAGCTGTGTAGTTGTAGTGCATAATGAGTGTATGAACTATATAAAAAATTAGAGTCAATATTCAAATTACAATCTTCATAGCTGATAGAACCTTAATTTGAGCCATAAAGCGTAAAAATTACTCTTCATTTGACTTCATTTATTTATTCAGTTTAAAACTCTTCTGATCCCTGTCCCTTCTAGGTAGAACACTTTAATTTCTTTTATTTTGTAAATAATATTTGCTTTTGCTCTTCATACTTAAAAACTGCAAAATGTTTCATTATCTACCTATTTCTTTTTTCTTGTTCAGGTACTTATTTTCTTTCTTTTTTTACAATAATGAAATACATTGTTTGTTCTGTGAAAATATAATAGTCTTTAATACCCTTAGAATTGAATTTAGTCTCATACTTGTAGTTATCAGTGCAAAAATTACAATTCAGGGTACATATTTTTGTTATATCTTTACTGTGTATGGTACTCCAATCCTTAAGTGAATGATAGCAAATAACATTTTTAAATTTCTGTCAAGGAAATTCATTGTTTTCTAAACAATAACGCAGACTTTCAACCCCAAAAATGACCTCAATAGTTTCAGAATTGAAGAAGAAAAAAAGGATTGAGAAGAAAACTAAGTATTTGAAGAAAGGCACTGAATGTCCAAATCTTCAACCCAATCCACATACTTTTGTGATTGTGAGAGAACTTTTTTGTTTGTTTCTTATGTTTTGTAATCTTTCAGAAATGAATCATATTGATGACTCTCCCTTTAATAAGTTAGGTGATATTAAAAAAATTATCTTCCATCTATCGCCTTGAGTAATGAAATCCTCATAACAAAATTAATATCGTTGAATAATAAAGTTAAAAGCATGTTTTTCATAATATGCTAATTGAGAAATATATAAATATGTTTGTTTCTTTCTTTGGTAAATATGTGATGTAATGCAAGTCTTTATTTATGCCATATGTATATTTAGTAGTCAATGCTTGTGAGTCCAGCCAAGTACATGCTTCAGATCATACATAATTTTTTTGCAAAACATGGTTCACCTTTTGTCACGTCCTCCCTCCCTCTATTCTAACCACATGCCCCCCCCCCCCCCCCCCTTTTCTTGCTCTCTCTCTCTCTTTCTTTCCCTCTTCCCTTTCTTTCCCTCTTCCCTCTCTCTTTCTCTCCCCTCCCTTTTCCCCCTTTCTATATCTCTTTCTCTACTCTCTATCTCTCCTATCTCTCTTTCTCTTTCTCCCCTCTCTCTCCATCTTTCTTTTTCTCCCCTCTCTCCATCTCTCTTTCTTTTTCTCCCCTCTCTATCTCTCTCTTGCCTCTCTTTCTCTTTCTCTCCCCTATCTATTTATCTCTATCTCTCATATTTCTCTATAGTTTGTTATTAAATGAAAAGATGCATCTCCAAAATATCATTACAAACTACACCAAATCAGTTTCTATGATTATCATTGTTAGATATTATTTCATTCACATTCATTCATATATCTTTGATTGATCAATACATAGATAATTATTAAGAGACAGCAGCACAATAGCAGGTACTGTATTGCAAATAATCAAATATTACACAATCATTTGCAAAAATTGTAAACGGGTTTAGAAATTAATGTTTACCGAAAGAATTCCCAGCACAATAGACTCCTGTACGTAAAATAGTAATAATTTGTAATATGCAATATTCTTTTCACTTCTTCCATGAACAAAATATTTCCTCTCATATACCCCTTTTTTTTAAATAGACTACTACATCCGAATAAACAAAATAACATGCTGACAAGATATCTTGTGTAAAGCATTCAAAATCTTATACTGCAATAAACAAATTAATGGAGAAAAAAAAACATATCCTGGCTTCATAGCTCTTGTATTATGATTGTATCTTACCATATTTCTTTTGAAGAGCCACAATACTTTTGAAAAAGAAATTAACAATGTTCAATCATTTGATAATGAAGTTAAAAGGAATGTCAGTTTTAGACTCTTTTTAAACTTTATCTGGTAAAAAAAAAATCCTAAAAATTAATCCATCCCACCAATTATAAGGTTTACACGGTTCTATCCTCTAAAATATTAATCATTGTAAAGCTTTGTTCACATATGAAAGGTAAACCACATAAAGAAAAAAAAATCCTTTGAACAAAAAACTAAAAAAGAAACACTCAAGAAATGCAGCAGCAACATTGAAACCATTTCAAGAGTAATAGTTTGAATAAAAACTCTATGCACAACACAAGCTACAAAAAAAATTGAATTGCTTGAGGCACAAGTCTTTTATTTTTTTACGGTGAAGTTTTTTTTCTTTCTAGGTAGGTTCCCACGCCATACATGAACGAAGCTTTAAAGGGGAAAAACCAAGCAAGGAATGAATGTAAAACATCATCCTCAAAAGTTTGAGTTGGAAAGAGGATAAATTGATAAAAACCTTTCTGATGGCTGTCATATTTTCATACATTATTTATACAATTACACACATGTTGAATACAATTTACAGAGTTGCAAATGCATTAATTCATCCCAAGAAAGAGAAAGAGAGAAATGAAAATGATTATTTGCATATTTGTTCTTATAGTGTTTTATACATAATGTTTAACTATAAGGTTAAATATTACAATCTAAATCTACTATAGACAATAATATAGTAATTGAAAGCTGTAAGTAATGAATTATCATATACACAAAGTGTATGTTTTCTTTGCACATACATGTACATATACAGAATATAAAGAAGAGCAAAACCAAATAAATAATTTTTGGTGTTTTAAATGCCCCAAAAGAAAAAAAATCATAGCAATTCATAATAATTTACCTATTTATGACCTAAAACGGACCTTCAAGTTCTTCTAAATCATCATTAGAACAATTACCTGCAATAATTGTTCGATAACATAATTAATGATTTACAAAATATATCTGGACGGAAAAGGACACTACACGTTCAACATGCAAAATCTACAATGTATGATATCATCTCACAAACTCTTTCCAAAGATCAAAATTGATTAATTGCTTAAAATCATTTTGCAATTGCACTGCACAAAAATTCCACGCACAAACGCCTAATTGCCCACAAAAATTCAGCCATTTCAAAAATTAAATGATTCAGCTTTTGGAATACTGTTGGTCCATGCACACATCAAATATTTAAATTGCACAATTCAAACAAAAACTGTGAAAGTCAGGTTCAAAATTCATAGAATTTTTTTTCTCTTAATTTACACCTTCAAATATACAAAGATTGCAGACTATCAGTATATCAATATTTTAAAGTACAAGTACAGTCATACCTGTTTATAAAGGCCATTCAATGGATACATGGAACGTGGCCTTTCTAAATAGGTTCTACATTACACATTTGTTTCTTGAGGGAGACAAAACGATGATGGCCACTTTATACAGGTGACCTTTATAGATATGTGGTCACTAAGACAGGTTTGACTGTATACTGTATCTTCAAAAGTTTGTCGTTCATTACTTTGACTTTTCTTATCAAGAAAGCCTGTCATTATACGAAAAATAAAAATGAGTAACATTATTAGCCACCTATATTTCCTTTCATATAAATTGCTTTTTAAAGATGCTTGTAATGTAATATTCAAGTTTTATGCATACCGGTATTTTTTTTTAAAGGCTGTTCTTGACAACCTGACATTGCCTGACATAACAACAAGTAGTGTATGCAGACTGGATTCCAAGTTTTGTAGTTCTGGCATTCAATAACAACAGGTTGATGGAGTACCTCGTCACTAGGTCCCGAAGAAAGAACTTGCATCCATTCATTTGAATATGTTAGTATAAACTAGTCTATTATAGTGTCTGTCAATAAACATGTAGTAAACATCGCTATATTTAGACAAATATTATTCTGCATAGATCTATAGTGAAAGACAAAGAAATTGCATAAGAATGGATAGGTTGCGTACAATGGAAGTGCAAAAAAAAAAAGAAATCAGCTCTAGACATCAAACTGAAGCTACTAGGAAGACTGAAGGCTACTGATATGGTCTTTTATCTACAAACATGTACAGTGTACAAGTATTAGTCGCTTATATGTTGATATTGCCACAAGTAGAGAGGATAAGGTATGAGATAGGACGTCCTCTAGTAATCAGGATCAGATGTCGGTGCTCTGTAAGAAAAAGAAGAAAAAAATTACATGAATGATCGATTCATTCAGGCATTTGGGTTAGTAAATTACATTTATAATAAATTTTAAGCACACTTACATGTAAATAAAGTAAACTGATATGCAAATCAATTACGTTAAAAGTAACTAATGTACAAATTAATTAACTTCACATACACATGTATGTATATATTATGCAGGAAAGCTAAGATATGCATGGGTGATTGTATGTACACACCTCCCACACCCCCCCCCCCCCTAGAATAATTATGAATAATGTGGTCCACTGTCTTTGAGCTGGGGGTCATTAATAACATAGGGACTATTTCTTTCTTTTTTAATTATTCATTGCAAACAAAAGGTTGGATTTTAAATACAAATAAAACAACAAGCGATGTATAACAATGGTAGAAATAATGAACCCAATCACCTCACGATAAGAAAGCTTATCGTACATGTATATATATATATGTATATATATGTATGTATTTGGTAACTAATACATATGGCAGTATACAGTGAATATATAAAGTCATGGGCCTTGCTTAATCTTCTAATCTGCTGTGTCCTCTGTTATTACATAATCTGAAATGGCTGCAGATTGATTGTCAGCCTGGCCTTATACATGTATATACAATGAACTAGTTTCTTTAGTTGTATTTCTAATAATGTAAATACAAATCTGCCTTTCTTGTCATTAATTTTGCCTTTAACCTTAGTGGAACGAGATCACTATCGTAAAGTGATCGAATTCTACTTTAGCAAAAGGAACAAAACAAAACTAAAAAAATCCTTGGAAATATACAAGAAGGGTAATCACCTGTACACTGAACTGACACTGGTGGCAGCAGGGGTAATTCTTTGTCTCGATGGATGTGACGTTTGTGAACTCCCCCTGCTTCTTAGCGTTGACTGGGACCCTCTCGAACGGCTGCTGTATGCTCCCTCGCTACCTGGTCTGCTCCCGGGTGGGGTGTGGTGCGGCTGGCTTGCGACGGATGCCGATCTGAACTGGGCTGATGAGTAGCTGTGGGCTGATTGACTGCTGGCAGGACGACTGATGCTTTCCGATGAGGGGGGTTGTACTGTGACGGGTCGCGACCTTGCTGGTGCATTGTTGTTGAGGTTGGGGAGCCTGCTGTCGTTAGGGTGGAAACTGGTGTGAGGGCGGGGAGGGAGTTGTTCCGTGCTTGACCGTTGGCCGGGGGCTCGCCAGTTCTGCTTTGATCCTTGTGTGAAAGGGAAGTTCTGCTTGTAGCTGGGGTCAGTTGGGGCAGGGTACCTATAAAATGAAGGACATTTAAAAAGATCCAATCATTATTTTTTGCAAGTCATGACACCACAAAGAAATTTTCTCTGAAAAGTAATAAATGTAATATAGGAGCAAACTCACATCAATGCATGGCAGATATGAACACTATTGGTACATAAAACAAGCCAAATTTATAATATCCCAAATGTTATTACGTTTCAAAATTTAGACTAAGAGGCTCTTAATTGTAAGCCATTTGCTTTATTTCTACTTTAGAATTAAAAAAAGGGGGTATATTTGAGAAAATGAAAATCCTGCGCCCACCTCCAACCCCTAAAAAAAAAAGGTAACATACTAAAAGAGAGAGACAGGAAAAGTATGAAAGCCAAATTAAACAATGCTTAATGAAAAGTAACAAATATTACGACCAAATATAGCTGACCAAAAGCAAAAGCAGTATAGAATACCATTTTAACTCCAAATATTCCCAAATAACTTCAGTTCAATACACAGCAAAAGACATTCTGTACATATATACATGTAGCATATCACTCCAGTATTTTATGAGGTTACATGGACATGAACCAGCTAGCAAGAGTATAACGTCACTCATTCACTCCATTTATCAACGGGATGAATAAGAACCAGAATAAATATCCCCCTGTAACCAACACCAAGAAAATTCAAAGAGAAAATTGTATCAAATCATCCATTATAGGAAAAAAATAGCAGATGTTGGGAGCAAAAAGGATGCTACCTAGCATCACTTTGCATAAAACGCCTTTTGGGCTCTCACAGATCATATCAGAGGTCTGCCCATACCCCCAGAGTATCACATAGGTTGCAATGCTCACTCTAAAGCAAGAACATAAATGTACATGTACGAGTAAAGAAATCTGTACAAGAACAATAGCCATTCCAATACACCAGTAAAAGAAAAGAACCAGATAAAAGATAAATCAACTTTCAATAAATCAACTAAATCAACAAATATCTCAAGCCAATGGCTTACTCTCATAATCCTTGTAAAGCATGCTAAAAGTAATTAATGCAGATGAGGAAAATTTGTATTTTTGTCAAAAACAGGATGACAATTACATTCTGATAAAGTTCATATACATGTTAATCATTGCTAGCACAATTTCTGTTGTACATTGTAAAATCAGTATTTTTTGCATTTATCCCAAACAAATACATACATAACACTATTCATTGAAACCGATCTGTTCATGCAGTTTTTATTTCTCATAATTGTTGTTGGCATCAGAATTAAAAGACTGATAAATCAAATTTTATCAAGACTGTTTAATAGGCAAATCATGTCAAATCATGCTCACCATTTCTGCCTACCGGTAACTTGAATTATGAAGTTTACCGTTAATTTGGTTCATTTAAGTAATTTTAGCAGGATATAATTGTATACTCTGTATTTGATTAGCTTTGTACTTCTCCTGTATTGCCCAAACAGTAGCCAATGTTTATTATCTGCTTCATAAAATATTGTACATCATTTTTGTCAATATCAGTATAGAATATTAATATAATATGGGTTATAATTCAAATAATTTTTCAAATAATTTATTCACTCAATATAAAAAAAAACAGACACATAGAATTGCGAATAAACGCATACATGTATAACAAATATAAAAAGATGGACATAGCAAAATCAGTAGATGACAACACAAATAACATAAAGTGAGTGGGGATCAGATTAAAGATCTACTCAAAGATCTTGTGAATTCGACCCGTTAGAATAAAATAAATTGCATTGTATACTGTTGCATGTACAACAACAGGAGGGAGAGAATACAGCTACAGCTGGGTCAGAGAGAAACAAGAGAGGGAAATAGATAGAGAGAGAGAGAGAGAGAGAGAGAGGGGAAGAGGAAGGAAAATTGAAGGAGAGAAAGGTAAGATGAGAAGTAAAGTTGATACATAGGATGAAATTAGACCCAAGCAGAATAATAGTACATACAAAATAGAAATAACAATTATAAAAAGAAAAAAACCCATACAAACCAGGGATATAACAATTAACATTGGCATAAACAACAAACAACAGGTGACTCAATGTGGATAAGATTGTAAAAGCCTTTCTTTGTATTGTCTCTTGAAAACATTCAGAGAGCATGCAGATTTTAGATAAGGTGGCAATGCATTCCATAGTTTGGGACCTGCATAGTAAATTGTCTTTTGAGAAACTGAAGTTCTTGCATATGGGATGTGAAAGTCTGCATTTGGGTTAACTCATTCGCGACAATCGACCACATTGTGTGGTTTGCTGTGTTTACAAAAAAACTAGACCGTCTGGTGACCCCAAAGTCAGTCAAACTCTGCAGAAAAATATTAGCCAATCAGAGCACTCTTTACTTAGCCGTAGAAAAAATCCTACCATGAGTTATGAATTTTAAAAGGCCCATTATTGGATGTTTCAGTCAAAAGCTGTACGAGCCTACATGAATATTCATAGCAGCTATTGTTGCCAGCTGATTCTGCCTAGCAACAAGGGCATGTTCGCGCGCGTTTGAGAGACCGATTACAGCTATCGCGATACCTTGCCTTTCATGATCCATATGCTACGACCAACCATCCATTTCTTCTCTTATATTTCCTCTTTTTTCGGTATTTCTGTTTGCTGTCTCTATTTGTTTTCACCTTATTTCGAAAACTTTGTAATGTTGGTTCATCCTGGTGGACATATATTGCGTGTAATATTTATTTCCTGTAAGTTATGGTAAGTTTTGTTGGACAAAAGTCACTTTATCGCACGGCGATTTTCTGTGTACGATGTGTGTGTAGTGACTGGATGTGTGTATGCAGCCAGGCTTGTGTATGCCATGATCGTGTGTGTGTATGAGCTTGTGTATGAGCTTGTGTATGCCGTGATTGTATGAGCTGTGTGCTGCATGCATTGAGTACATGTGGTTGAATCTGTGTGACTGACTGCACACACATGTGCCAGACTGTACTGGCCGTGTCTGAGACTTTGCAGGTGTTTTCTTTCCTTCTCTTTCTTTCTTTCTCTCTGACCTAATAATATCTGCCTTAATTACTGGCCCGATGATGAAAAAACAATAACAAAAACAAAACTACTTGCCATGTAAAGAAAGAACATGAATAGATCTACATCTAGATCTACAATAAACACAAGTACTTTTTTTATTACCTCGTTAGCTCAAGTCAAGAATATGAATGGGAATTGCTTTCCCAAAAAAGATTTAAGACTACAGCCAGCAAATGAGCAATTAACCTTCACAAAATGTGTTAAATGTATTTATTTCTGTACATTCTGGAATAAAATAAGATAAACCATTTGGGATTCAAATATATTCAATAATAATAAAGGGAAACTCCACTCAGTTTAGTCGAGGTCATTCATCCAAATTTATTTACCTAAGCTCAGGGCTAGCTTATCTGTGAATGAACTGACACAATTTCTAGTAGTTTTTTTGTGGCTGCTTTTTCCTCTTGAAATATAGGCTCATCGTGATTCAAATATATAACAATAATTTATGAAATAATTATGGTATTGGGAATCCTACCCAAATTCGTTATTTCTCATTATCAAAGAACATTCGTTTAGCTTATTACAAACTTTGCCTGGTTGGCAGTCTAACTACTTGCATTCCTCAACCATGAGTCATGATGAACAACACATGTCTTTCAGTGTATATAACCAGTTACAGTACACACACACACATACACGTAGCCCCAGCTTACCAGACTTTCCCGCGCTAAGCCAAGCCATATCGATATGATCGTCTTGCGCGTATACATTTCATTTTGAGACAGGGGGGGATTTTGAACTAGAAGATAGATAAAAATAAGCAGATAATTTGTGTACTGCAATTTTGGTCAAAAAATCAATGTATTATTTTATCAATACAAGGAAATATAATCACATTTTTCAATACATGACTTAGCCTGACTCCATCCCTTATTTTGGTTGAATAATTTCTAAACACCCCTTCTGCCTAATCGACTAGCCCAAAGCCTGATGTCTAGACATGTGGCCTAATCCACTACCACGAAGGGCATTTCAGTCCATATATTATAATCAGTGCATGAAAAAGGGATATTTCTGAATAAATATTAGCATTATCACACTTTGAGACAGCCATAGATAAGTGAAAAATGGTTCATAAAGATTTAATTTCCTTTTATTTGATGTACATCACAAACATTTAGCAAAAAAATTGTCCCTCACAAAATGCATTTCCCCGCCAGTGAATGGTGCATTCCTGGCCTTAACAGCTGGATTGCCTCTTTGAAGAGTGTCCTGCGCGATCATTTTTTGAGAACCATTGTCGCGAATGAGTTAAAGTAACTAAACACAATAATAAATGTAATATTTTTTTAAAGGAAGAACTTACCATGGCTCTTGGAACCTGTGAGTGTATTTCTCTTCTTGTGCTTTTCTGAATACTTTGAGCTGGAAAAACAGAAGTGAAAAAAATGAATTACTTGTTAAATGTTTTTTAATCTAGAATGCATCATCTGCTGCACAAATACAGTTTAACATTTGTTTAAAGTTTGGGATTTTAACATGCACATACAGTAGTTCATCTTAAAGAGTTATAACAAATTCACTCTGGTATATATAATCCTTTATCTACATTGCAAATTTAAAATGAACATACCGTACTGTATACATGTAAGAGTCATTATTTAATTTCAGTTAACATAAATGTTTATTAAACGGATTGTTTGAAAATCAATGGAAAATACAACATGTAATTCAGGCATAACAAATATTATCGTTTCTCAAAATACAAATGTGTGTCTTCTTTGTTTCTTGGTGGGGGGACGGGCATTGGTAAACATGCACACTGGAATAATGCCAAATTATCTATGTTAATTTCAAGATAAATATTTTCTTTCTCAAGGCATTATTTTATTCAAGTTCCAAACACTTTGAAATAGAATTCTGTTAAAGCCTAAACCTTTCAAGAGGAGAATGTGAAAGCTTTGTTCGGTGTGGAATATAGATTGCGTCTCACTTCTCAGCTTCAAATAATCAATCATTTAGACGGTTTCCTTTCATTACTTGTTTGGGTAAGGTCAGAATATGAATGGCGTAGAGAATAATAAGGCTCTGGTTGAATGGAGCCTTTATTCTGAAACTTTCCTGAAGACAAACTCCAGTTCATAAAAACAATCTTATTTGGGAAGTCTGACTGGTCAACAAACTGCTCATCAGTCACTTTCTGACAAATCAAAAGGAAAAGTGGAATACTGATATTGATCACAGCCACTTTTTTAAAAGTTATTAGTTCCTGCAAATTAAATTGGATGATCAAGATATCACAGATAATTGTCAAACTCTACAGTAATTCTAAGATCAATATTTTCAAAGTCAACGCCTTAGGGCAAAGTTGCAGTGGCCATGCAAGTGTCATACATTATCTCACGAGAGAAAAGAGATTGGGCGCAATCACAAAAGGTCACAGAAAAGATTTATGAAGCAAGGCTTGTTGTTTGTTTCAAGAGAGGAATTGATTAAAAGATTGATTGAAAGACTTTATTGGTTTACTTTGCCATGGAAGCCTATCACTAGTCTCTCTGTAGTAAATGAATATGATGATGATGAAGATATACATGTACATGTACTTAGTATAAGTTTGAAGGAGCCCCCCCCCCCCCCCAAAAAAAAAAAAAAAACTTTAATAAAATATATAAAATACTGTACCGTACCCTGCCCAGTTACCGCCCCCCTGTTACAAGTGGCTTATTAGACACAACGGCCGTCTTCCATCGCCCGAGTTTCTACGGTGCGCAATGAAGGCGTGCAACTAACTTGCCTATGGCAGCATACACGTTGTAAGGAACATGTGCACGAAATATGGTACACTGTCGATCGCGCATTTAACGGAGATACGCGAATGACGTCACTGTGCAGCAGTCAGCAATGCGCTTATTTAGGTGTGAATCAACCTTTTTAAAAAACATCAAGTTCCCATTCAAAACGATCAGAAAAAAAATATGGTGGAAAATTTACTTTTGTTTAAAGAGATATGGAAGCTAAAATTCTGATGTTTTACCTGAGCAAATTTCTTGCGGAAATTATTATTTATAAAAAAGTTATCGAGGCTTGAACTCGGCCATGTCGCCCTGTGATGCCCCTGCCCTATTTCCGCCCACTCAAACACACGCGCTAGTTCAGTGTATGTACCGTGCATTGTTTATGCTCTAACAGAGAAAAGGTTATCTGCCCGTGGTTTTTTAGTCTATTTGTGTGTTTGTTTTAATTTATTTATAGGTCTGCGGTTGGTTTTTTTAAAGTGCACACTTCATTGTCTTTTTCCATGTTAAAACACTCGGTTTACTCCATCAAATCGCAACTCGAGAGTATGAAGAAGGTGAAGAATACTATAACCCCCCCCCCCGTATATATTGGCCTACATTTTGCAGATAAAAAGAAGATTATAAATGAGATAACATGGTCACCAGGCATAAAACTCTTTACTGGTATTACAGCCATGCAGTTGTCAAAATTTGCCGGACGGATTAAATGTTGTTTCACTTTTTAATATGAGCAATCTGTAACATGTTAATAGACTTGAAATTTTGCAGGCTCACTTGCGCAACAATTTTATACTTGGTTTTCTCCCTCGCCTCTCTACTCCTTGTTTCTTTCTTTCCCCTATCCTGCACATTTCGGTTGTTCTTAATGTATATATAATAATTTCGTTTGTTTGGTTTTGTTTGCCTATTTATCATTGTAATCATATTTCAAATGTATTTTATCATCAATTTGTATTTTTATCTTGTGGATGGACCCCTTTGAAGACCAGCTTTTAGCTGACAAGGGTGATGCTTCCCATAATTATGTGGGGGGAAAAAAAAAAAAAAAAAAAAAAATGGTCTACAAAATAATCATCTAGAGGTGGCCATTCATATTTTGTTGAGTTTACAACCAGAAAATAACATTCAGTGTAAATTGAGTAGCTGTTTATTTATTGCCCTGTGAATACTGTGAGTGCACTCTTCACTTTGCACAGCACTCTCTTCACCCGCTCTTTCTTCCTGTCTCCTCTCCTCCTTTTGTAAGGCCGGTATCATTTCAAGCTCTGCTTACGATATCGGTCTTCTGCATTCTCCCCTTTTCTTTCTTTTCAAATACGATTAATTGTACTATTGATTATTTATATTTATTTATTTATATGAATTACTACTTGTATTACTTATCATTATATTGCTAAAATGTATTCATTGTTATTTTTTGTTATTGTTTATGGAAAATGCAGAAATAAAAAACTTGAAACTGAAATACTATATGCAAAGGTTCTATAGGTCAATTACCCCTTGAGCAATCACCCCCGGCCATTTATACCAGCGGTACAATAATTACCCCCCAAGGACGATTACCCCCCCCCCCACCGAGGACAACCACCCCGAGGAAGTTACCCCCCGAAAAAATACCTTCTAGGACAGTTATTACCCCCCCCCCCCCCCCGTGGACAATTGAACCCCCAGAGGACAATAACCACCCCTGAAAATGATCTCCCCCTAAATATTACCCAACTTATTATCGGGGTTGACTTCCCGTGTTCATAATGAACAGGGGGTAATTATTGTCCTCGGTTGTCCTTGGTTGCCCCAGGGGGGGGGGGCATTGTCCTATATAGGGGTTAAGTTTCAGGGGGTGGGGGAGGGGGAATTTTCCGGGGGTAGCTCGTCGAGGGGTAATTGTCCTTAGGGGTAATTATCCTTGGGGGGTAGTTTTCCGGGGGGGGGGGGGGTAATGGTAGGCGAACAAGGTGGGAGGCTGAGATGGAACCCCCCGAAGAATGTTGCAATGATGTTTGGCCGTTCGTTCGAGCAACCGACAATTTCTGGTAACGATGTGGTATGTGATAATCATGCAGTTAAATTTTGTGACAAAATTATATATGATTGATGTATATTAATGTTGCAAAAAATGCTTGAAGTTCGGTTCTCCAAAAGTGATCCCGATGACAATTATACGTCCGGCTTTTAAAAAATTTGCTAGGTTTGGTAGATTTGCTAAAAGTTTGTATTTATGTCGCTGCAGCTTGTGTCGCCTTTCAATCCAGCGTCGTGGCTTTGTAGCGAAAAGAGTGCTTGTTTCTGATACGATACAGGATGCATGCAGAGGATTGGTGTATTAGTTTTTGTTTTATATTACCGAGTTTATTATAGTCTTTTAAATTTATTCCCTCAATTTTCTTCGATTACACCCCTCTTTCCCCCATTTTTCTTTTAGTTTCCCTCTTCACTTTTATATCCTTCTTTCTTAAAATGGTTCTTTATATTAGGCTATAATTATTTTTTTTCAAATGTTTGTGTGTTATATTTTTTTGCCAACATGACCAACATGGACTATGACATTTTCGCTGCCATAAAATTTCCGTCAGTTGACTGTGAATAAAAATAAATATAGGGGTAGAAACTAAAATCCCAGTCTGTTGTTTTATGTGAAATAAACCTATATGAATGGCTATCGAAAGAGTAGTATAAAGCTATAAATAATACATTTCACAAGGGCCTATATACGCCTGTCAGCCTTTCAAATGGCTATTTATACGTTGTTAGTTTGCTAAAGTTTTATGGCGAATAAAAGGTGAACATTTTCATCTCTATCCATCACATAAATATCTCTCGGCAATAAAATGAATGAATATTGAATGAATAAATAAATAGATGAATGGATGAAATTATGTAGAAGATGTGGGGGGAGGGGGTATAGTGCCAAATTTAGAGAAGGAGGAATTTAGTTGTTCTCGGTAATGTCAACAAAATACTTATATATAGCTTTCAACCCTCTTTGGTTGTTGAAGTGGCAAAAACGTGAAGGTGACCCCAGCCCCCCTCCCCCTACCACCACTCCCTTTGCATTAGTACTACATTCTTTTGCAAAAAAAACTGACTTGCCATGGAAGTGAATCGACGACTTCGTTTTCAAGATCATTTCGGAAAGTTTTGTCTTTCAAGTTGGACTATAATTATTATTGAATGCATTATCAAATACTGCATAATTTAGAACAACTAGAAAACAAAAAACACAACAACCTGAAGTCTTGAACAAATAATCAAACAGGAAACCACATTTGCGTTACAATAACCCTAAAAGTGTAATTATGATGATTAAGACGATGTCGGCGATGATGATAATTCTAATGACGATAATGACGATATTTCAAGTTTAGTTCATTAATTTGAGGTTATTTGATATGAATGTTTTTATATACTGTATTTTACATTTGTAAACATTGCCCAATTCGGCCTTATAGGCCGCGATGCATTATTGTTCTTTTATTCTCAATAAAACCATTATCTATCTATCTATCTCATGCTAGATGCTTTTTCCAACCAATGTTATGCCTAAAAATATACGCTAATTTATCTTTTAATCAAGATTTGAGAGATATGTCGAGAATGGTTTGCATAAATTAAAAAAAAAAAAAAAATGAAGCACCATTACTTTCTATTACAAAGTGTTCACTTTGATAGTGGTTATAGTTTTTTTTTAAAATAAATTCTTTCACCCTTGTGGTTAATTTCCAAATGATTAGCGACTCCAAAGGCAGTTACAGAATTTTCCCAGATCAGAAAGTGGTGAATAACAGTGAACTGGCATTATTAGTAGGCCTACAGAGGCAAAAGAAGATATAAAGAAAGAAATATCAATTATCAAAATATCATGTGGATCGAATTCTACTGGGAAGCAATTTTATTAGGCCTAACGTGTACCCGAGATGTTTCCCTTTTCTATACTTTTGATGCGCGCCCACCATAGGGCGGAATTAGGGCAGGTCTAGGCGGAAATAGGCAAGGAAAATGCCTCACGCAGACGGCGCACTACGGACAATCGCTTAAGATTTCAGGCGTAAGAATGACATGGTTGGATTCGCTAGAATTTCGGCTACAAATTGATATACATTAGCGCCTGTATAATTCATTTTCAGAGAAGTTATCTGAGAAAAACTGCCTATCGGGCGGATACCGGGCAGGGTACGGTATATAATATAATGATAAAAACAAATGAAATACAAATCCTTGAGTTAAATTCTTCGCTATGACAGAAAGGTTTCAATTTTATTTCTTCAGATAATTGAAACAGGAAAGTCTGAAGAAATAAAATTGAAACCTGTCATATAGTGAAGAAGTGAACTCTCAAGGTTTTTTTTATTTCAATTGTTTTTATCATTATTTGTATATTACTGTGACGGAGGATTATCCAAATTAATTAAAAAATATTCTGTACATCATGCAATTTTAGGCAGGGTGACTATGTGCTCATGAAAAGATGATGAAATGGCCATGCATGCTCATTCCCCAGACAACCAACAAAAGGTTAATGGAATTTTAATTTTTCATGAGATGAATATTTGATCAGCTCTTTTGAAGGACAGCATCACCAAGGGAACTGTGGCGATGAAAAGAGCTCCTAATTAAAAGTTGGTATCAATTCATGGAACTTGCATGACACAGCATGCAGCAAATGGATGCTTGTGTGCTAACAAAATACTATTTTACACTTGCCACAATCAATAAACTGCAATTACTGGTACTTAAAAGTTTGGTTAATTAGCAATTTTATTTCATTTACTGGTACAATGTATTTTTTTTTTTAAATACACTTTCAAGAATGACATGTAGGTTGGTATTCATTTTTGACTTCAAGTGGGCAATGAATAATTACCACAATATTTGAATAGCAATAAATTAATTAATTAATCAATTTGTAAAATGATATCATAATGAATATATACAATAAATAAATAAATGAATAAATAAAACTGTTCGATGTTATCATTCCATTTTTGTTCAATTGATTCCCTTATTAATTTGTATTATTATTATTTATTTTGTGTGGGGGGGGGGTGGCAGGGGTAGGCACTATGCACAATCATGTACTGTAAGTGCCGACTAAATGAGTACCGGTAAAGGAGTATACTGTACATAACGGATGAAATAAAATGAATTTTAGATGATATCTTACCTGTATTTGATTTCCCGATAAGGTATTCTTGGTATCATGATAAGGAGGGATAAACCAGCCAACCTCTCCGACCCACTGTGATCTCCTCCGGGGAGGGGGCGCACCGGGTGCCCCCCTCCAGATGTACTGAAGGTCGCTGGTACCTTCCTGGGACATCGTCCCGATCCCTACCATCCGGTCATCTGTGACAACATTGACTTTGTAGTCTCTTATTCCGCTTGGTCCTGATGAGAAAGAAGAGAAAGGTGTCCTATTGTAATACTGTCCTTATTTCTTAGATGGGGTCCATGTAAACAAAAATATACGGACCAGTTCTCCTAGATCTGTAGGCCTACATAATTTCAAGTATTTCCAGAGGAAATCATAGTCATAGACATATAGGGTTATACTAGAGTCTATATATGGGTTTGATTTACATAATTGTAAATGACCATTCGGGATGACCAGCCTGTGTGTACATGTACAGTACATGATTAGATCATCACATAATTAAAAAGAAAACAGAATATTCTACATCAAAGAAAACAGAATAAATGTTCTACATCAAAGAAAACAGAATAAATGTTCATCCGTTCATCACAACACCATTCCTTCTCCTTTAAACCAATTAATCTAGTTGGTATTGTAATCTACCTCTAAACAATTTGGACTCGAGTTCAACTTCAAACTCAGAGTCAGAGTTCAAGTTGAGTCTATTCCCAGATAGCAAAATATCTGGGGCCCATCTGGGTTTTGTATGGGCTGACTAAAACCCACGTGGCCCATACAAAAACCAGATGTATACCAGATGGGCCTTCCCACCCAGAACCCACACATATGGGCCCCATGTGGGCCCCATGTGGGTTTTTGTTTGTGAAAATCGCACGTCGAACATCGGCTGGGCCCAGCTTAAAACCAGATGTATACCAGATGGGCCTTCCCACCAAAAACCCACAAGTACCAACACATATGGGCCCCATATGGGCCCCATGTGGGTTTTTGGTGGTGATAATTGCACGTCGAAGATTGTCTTCACCCAGCTGAAAACCAGATGTATATCAGATGGGCCTTCCCACCAAGAACCCACAGGTATACGGAGCCCACGTGGCCCATATAAAAAACAGATGTATACCAGATGGGCCTTCCCATCCAGAACCCACAAGTACCAACACATATAGGGCCCATATGGGCTCCATGTGGGTTTTTAGTGGTGAAAATCGCACGTCGAACATTGTCTTCGCCCAGCTGAAAACCAGATGTATACCAGATGGGCCTTCCCACCCAAAACCCACAAATATATCCCATCATTTGCATAATGAGTATGGGGTGCGTGCACATCTATGTTTTTTAACAATTTATCTAAATTTACAGGATATTTCTTAATTACTGATGATTTAGTTATTTGCAATTCATTTCGAAAATACTACAAAATGTAAATTGCCAATTATTAGGAAATTTCACTACTTAAATGTTTAAAATATATTTAATTAAACATGAATTAGAAAAAACACTAACTATAATCTAAAACAGATTCAATAAAATACAAGTATATGGAAATGAATTATCACAGCAAATTAACCAAGTCTTCTTAACACCAATGCCTTTACATTGGAAATGTTAGACGATGTGTTGTTGCCATTGACCAAATTAATTAGTACAAGTGCTACATAACCTACTAATTATGTCTGCTAATTGGAGCTTTCAATCAGTGGTTGAAAGTTGTGCCAAATGGTACGACTGGTCCAGCTAAACCCAACTGGTAACCCTGGAAATTGAAATGGGATAAATGAATCTAACTGGGAAAAATAGGAACCCATTTAAACAATATGAAGCCCATTTAAAACCACATTGGCCCATATGGGACCAGATCAAACCCACTTGGCCCATATGGATCCCATATAAAAACCCGCTTATAGCCCATATGGGGCCCATATAGAACCCACTTGACCCATATATAGAATGTGGTAGGTCCCACATAAAACCCACATAAAACCCACATATGGCCCATCTGGTGCCCAGTAGGTAACCCTTGTGTATATTGATGGGCCAATTGTGGGGTACATCTGGGTTTCACGTGGGCCCATCTGGGCCAAGTGGGTACAATCTGGGCCGCCCATCTGGGGCCCTTCAATAACCCGGGTGCAGATTGCTGGGCCCCACATGGGGCCTATCTGGGACCCATCTGGGCCAAATGGGCCAAGTGGGCAAGAGATGGGCTGGCGTCTGGGCCAAGTGGGCCAGCCCAGTTGTAACCAGATAAAACCCAGATGGGCCCCACAACATTTTGCTATCTGGGTTAGTATTGCAACTGTGTAGATTATATTCCGATTGCTAAATAGTCTAATCATTAAATAGCAATATTAATGATAATAATGAGTCAATTTAATTTTAAATGACTGCGATTGTGATGACAGGTTGTTGACCTTGTCCTTGACATTATTCATTAATCATCAGTTTCAAATTCAACTTTTTAAGATCTATTTTCATGAATCTAGGCCTACCAATTATCCTCAAAAAACACTTACTGACTTAGTCTAAGTTAGATCTAGTACTAGGTCCAACTCTAGAAAGTGAGTAACAAAATCACAATGACACAAGACATGATCTAGAATATGGTTTGCCATCCATCGGCCATCTTAATTTTGCATCTTTACCTTAGAGTTAAAACCTTAAAACGTTTTAATAATTTTGATAACTTAGAATTTACCTGTGAACAAAATCTGTCCCTTCCCCATCGGGTGTGTTCCACTCTGGGTCATCCATGTTGCATCGGAGTAGGCACGGCTGGCCTGCGACTCAGCGACCGCTGATGTTCGCCGGGATTCCGTTGCAGCAGCCATTTCGAAATATTGTCCAAATTGTCCAGAAATCTTCAACACTATTTGCCTTTTTCCTTTTGGATCTAATGCCGAAGTACCCTAGATTATCCGATTATCAACACTTTCACACTTTTCTAGAAGAAATGAGCCAGTTTCATCGCGAGAGACTTTTTTCCATGTGGTTCATTTACCAAGCCCAAGTCCTGCCGGGTGTAAATATTATCGCGGGCCCCATTATTGATTTCTGAGAGAAGAGCTGAAAGGAAATCCCAAGCAAAACAACGTGTTGCACTGAATGGGCGGACGCTTGTCAGTTGCTATGTTACGTCACGCTACACAGAGTAGCGGAACAGCTGTGTGTAGTCTGTCATATAAAGACTCAGTTTTTTTGGACACTCAAGCTCAAACAAAATATGAGAATAAATTCATCTTAAAATCAGTCCTGAATAAACAAATATCATTAAATGGTACTGATTTATTTTTGTAATGATTTGTGAAAGTGGTCGATGAAGTAATTTGTCGAATTGTAGAACTTCAATTTATGAACTTTTATGTGAGGTCTTTGCTAAAGAATATAACAATACAACTGTCCCATGAAATCGGGAGTGAATGAGGGGGGAAAAGACGTACACCGTAAATTAATCGGACTCGAATAAACGAGAATAAATACAAAGGTACGATAATAAAAGGTTGATCACAGAAATAGAAAGCCAAGGTGTAAGAACTAAAAAAATAAGCTAAAATTAAATTATCCGGGATTGACGCTTGATATGAAAGGCTTATGATCAAGATGATTTATCCCCTGCATTCAATCTTTGATAAACTCAACAAAATGTCTCTGATTAATATCATGTTGGCCCAAAGTATTATCGCGTGGTTTAATCATGAACCTAATACATGGTTTAATACACTAAACACAGAGAGGCTTATATATTCTGCAAATTCGGTGGGCCCGGGGCGGTAGGGATTTAAAATTCTAGATGAAAAATCATTTAGTATGTTGTATGAAACTATTCAATTCAAAGCCCAAGATAACTCAGACTAAAATCCATGAAAATATGTTGACTTTGTATATCAAAATTCAATCTTATCTAATGGCTTCTAAATTTTTGACATGTTTTGTTTTTGTTGGAGCTTTTCCCAGAAGTAACTCAGAAAGATCAGGTGGAGAAATGTAAATATGCTGGAACATAATCTTAAACTTATATCAAGGGACAAATCATCTTTTCAGCAGTTTTCAACTTATACACTAATAACATTGAACAAATAATGATGATAAATATATGTATAATTAACTAGCATTACCGATGGAATACTAATTACTTAACAACAATACAGCCACTGACACCACACAATCAAACATTCCCTCACTCATTCTCTTAACAACAAATACAAACTTGAAAGAGACAAAGAGCACAGTAGTTCTTTAAGATAAGAAATCTTAGAATTTTATTTAAGTCTACATATACAGCTTTTACTGGACAGTACAAAGGTTTTTTCCCAACAAGTTCAAGGCACATAATAATAGGGACTTTTAGATTTGCACAACGACAACGTGGATTGTTACGATCGACGTCCTTTTAATGCACTGCCTTGAATGGACGTCACACGTATCAGTCCACGCAAATTTAAAAGTCCCTAATGTCCACGTGTGTGTACTTCCAGGAGGGTTATGGACAGGTGACACCAAATGCATATAAAAAATGAAAAAACATAACAAACAAAAGGTAGTAGGTTTTGAAACACCTGTTAAAATGTCCTCCTTGTTGAAAGAAATGCATCTATTTCGGCTCTTGATAAATGGGGCATTTTATGCCATTCACAAAATGAAACAATTACAGAGACAATCAAAAGTGTAAGATTATATGCTGTAAGAGGTGGGTGTAGTTTCAGTGGCAATGCCCCAGATATTTTTGAGACATAATTATGCTTCTTGGAAAAGTGGAATACTTCTTTTTTTCTTTGCTTGTCAGAGACCTTTTTTTTAAACACTTGTATACCCCCGGTTGGAGAATCCTCAATATGCTAAAAAAAAGTCCATACATTAATCAACTTTTGCCACTCTCCACCCAGGTGTAAATGGTAACCTGATATGCCAGAGCGCTATATATTTGGCCACCAGCTATGATTGGGGTAGTGATGTTGGGGCAACAGGAGCGTCACAACGTGACGGACATGTGCGCCATATTGAAAGCCACCATTATTATTATTATTATTATTATTCTGCCATCTCCTGAAGAAGAAAAAACATTCAGGAAACTAGTAAAAGCATAGATACAAGTAGCTAATTTACTTCTCACCATTCCCTTCAAACCAGATGGGTATACCACATTGGCTCTGGTGATAATTGCTCCACATCAATTTCAGAATGTTTCATTTTGAACATGGGTCCATCACTATACCTACCCCTAACACTAAACCTAACCTAACACCAAATTACAACTCTAACCCTAACCCTATACCTTTGACGATATAAAAGCTGGAGCAACTGTCGCCAGAGCACATGTTGGATCTCCACCATATGAATGTGTTTTTGTTCTTTCGCCTTTGTTCTTTTGCCTTGTACGTACACTCGGTCATAAACATTTGCCCTTTCACATAACAGTCTTAGTTACACTTAGTAAACAACACTACAAATCAAAGAAAGAAGGAATGAACATCAATTCAATTATTTGGTTAAAGAACATGAAGTTGTTTGAAAGTTATATGTGCATAATTACCGTATATCAAAACATCACAAATATTTATTAATCCCAAGACATCCAAGAGAGCCAATTGGATTGGCTGATGATTTTGTTGTTGTTGAATAATACAAGTATATACATCTTAGCTAACATAACTAACAGTAAGAAATCATATTTCTCAAAATTGCCTCACCACACCTTCAAAATTACCTTGCAACAATTTATATTCTATTGTGTTACATAACAACAAATATTGAACAATAATCATCAGATAACATTATGACGAAAGAAGAAATGTTTTTAAAAAAAGGAAAAGCTTAAAAAGCTTTCAAATTACTTGACTATACTGATTACAGGTAAATTTCAAAATGTTTTCAAAGGTGTACAAAATGGATAATAGTAATATAAAATCATATCAAAATACTACAAGAAAAAATGACAAATATAAAGACATTTGAATTACACAAGGTTTCATATTATCTATATTTTTGAATAAATCAAAATGATTAATTGTTTGCAGTATTGAAATACCCTTAGAACATAAAATATTGATCTCTAGTTTTGTTAGCTGCAATGTACTTCTATTTCTTAATCACACTAACAAGTATTTGAGATAATCATAAAAGTCTAGCCATTGCAATAAAGTCACATTGAATACGAGCTCTTCAATATCATTGTCAAACAAATTTACCAGAAAATAACACCTTCTTATCAGTACTCATGTTTAATTTGAAAATGAGTTAATAACACCCTATCAATGACTCGTGTCATTTTAAGAAGGATTAATATCTATGTTTCACTTATCACAATTCAAAGTTCAAATACCTTTTAATAAGTCATAATGCAAACATATACATATAATGAGAGATAATAAATGATATGGTAGTCATAGAAACAATCATAAACATACATAAATCTTTCTCTCAGATATAGGTAATTGAGCCAAATGTGAAAAGAGTTTGTTATTGCATATTTCAGGAAAAGAAAGATTTCTCGCATTTTAAACGAAATTCTTTAAATTTGAGTGGTGAGTTCACTCAAATGGAATAACCATGAAACTTGTATTAACACATTTTTTTCTTCACTTTTTTTAATATACATGTACAGCTAAACATGTGTATTAGGGCCCACCTCTCTATAAAGGCCGTCTGTCTATAGTGGCCATGCATTTTTTCCTCCCTCTAGAAATAAACGTGTGTTGTTCTCATTTCTTTCTTGGGGGAGGCACAATGTATGATCACTATAGACAGGTGGCCTTTATAGAGAGGTGGCCTCTAGTAAGACAGGTTTAACCGTACATTTAGGATGCGCAACTGTGACCTACTAAACAAATGAAGAGAATATAAAGGAGTATAATATGTCAAACAGATGATAACTACATGCTTGATATAGTTCATCTTTAACACACATAAAATGAAAATGTTTATGTTGCAGTAAATCATATTGAATCAGTTGTACTACTAGAAATATAGCAACTCTCCAATTTGCCATCAACAATTCTAATATCCTAGATAAACATTTTCAAATACCGTATATGAAATTCTTCAAATCTGAATTAAAGGAATGACAAGAGAATTATAAAACATTTTCAACATATGGGGCCAGTCACCACGAAATGAGTCCAGTGTCGCATTAGGCTCAATCGTAGTAATAGCGATGTATAGTGTGTATGTACTGAAAATTGACCCACCTACCACATTTAAGATTTTTCCAAAAATCGACTTATTAAATTCTTTGTTTGTTGAAAGTTTCATTGAAATCGAATGATGGGAAGTGTGTTGTTGCTATGTTGTTGTTGACCAGACTATAATATGTTACGCATCATTAACTTTACACCTAATTATCTCAAAACTGGGTAATCCCATTGTTTATAAAGTCCAATTAGGTTTTTGTTCATATTTCTGGATATAATTTATCAATTTTAATGTGTGACCCCTTAATTTAAAGCTTACTTAATGTAGATTCATATAATACTTAAAAACAGGAATAAAAATTTTGACCAACTGGACTCATTTCGTGGTGACAGGCCCCATATTTCTTTTCTTTAAAAAAGAAAAGAAAACAAGCAGCATCAAAGAAGCCAATTGAAGGCCTTCAAACTGAACATTTAATGCTGTATCCTGACAAACTTTACAATTATTCAGATATTCTAGTTCTGTTTCAAACACAGAGAGCAGAGTGAAGATTCCATTTCTTGAACAAACAAGCATATTTTTTAACCAGTCAGTGTTTTTTTTTTTTAAAGTAAGACCTATCATTTTTGGAATACAATTATAACTGCATATTCACCTGAATTTTCATATTGTCTTGTTATATTATTGCGAAGTCCATCGTCTAGTTGTAGTATACAGTAGTTTTCTGATATTGCTGCATGACTTACTGAGTTTTAGAAGTTTTACACGCAAGCATTGCACATCAAAACATCTGTACACTAAGTCTAGTCTCTGTCATCCAGTTACATATCTCACACATATATGCAAGTACAAAACTCATACTTACTGCAAAGATTGTCATTATGGCTAATTATGGTAATTTCAACCCTAATCTATCCTTATAAGATATTGATTTGATAACCACAAAATTTACATATCTAGAATCATACAAAATGATATCATCATTTAGAAAGATATTTTCTGCTATAGCAGCTAACTTACATGCTTCCCACTAAAGATGAATGGATGGAAATACATATCCGACTTGTGCACTCTGTCTTTAAAACCCCCTTCGCAGACCCCCTCAGAATTTTTTTTAAATTGTTTAGTCTGCACTGCGCTTGGAGAGCTGCGCATTACACAACACTTAAAGAAAGAAGTATTAACTTAGTGTTACAGAGTGCTGAGATAATAATACCCAACTATGCTTATTCTAATTTTAAAAACTTTATGGTCACCAGTCGTGAGTTTATCAGGTATGAGGTATTATTTTGACCAAGAGTCAATGATTATGGGCTCTCATTGAATAATGCAGGATAGTTGACTATTAGTATCCAATATTAGCCAATCAGGTTGAAGGTCTCAGTTAAAACCTTTAAATACTGGGTTCTGATTGGATGTTACTAGAAATTATAAATTTGGCTTATCCACTACTATCTATTATTATCAAATGAAGTTTAAGCTTTTATCTATAACTCTTTAGGTGGTCGATTTGTATTGGCAAATGCATGAGATTTGCAAATTCCAATTGATCACAAACTATCAGCAGTAGCGAATGATAAGATCCAAGCTTTCCAATGAGATCAAATAAGAGGTAATTGTGAATCCACCGTATTGGCTTGTACTGGAGATTTGATTTCTTGTATTAAAGATAGTGTGCTCTGTTGTATTACGGTACTCCTAATCCAAGGATTATTACGAGGGTGATTTCCCTGTAGATCTTTGTTTGGTCTCCGTTTTCTTGCTCGTAGATTCTTGGTTAAGACCTGCCGCCGCTGCCGCTGCTGCTGATACAGCCTGGTCAAGGTTAGATGGAATTATGAATGAAATGATTTGAGTACATATATTAGCAGTTTTACATATGAACCTTTTGCGTCAGTAAAAAATAAATCAATTTACATCTTGTAAAATATGACAAACTTTGATAAGCAAAAGAGTATGAATAACGGTAAATTAAAGAAAAAAATCCATTAACCATTCAGAGAAAGGAGCATACAGACCAGACAAACCTATTGAAATAGGATATAAGGAATATTTCAAGAGAAGAATGCATCAGTAGTTTTGTACAGTGTTTCACGTTATACAGTGTTGTTTTGAAATTACAAGAGCCTAAACGTAGAATTCCACCTAACCAGGTACATTAGCTTCTGTTTACCTTGGTATTCAGAGCTGCATGTTTTTTTTAATCTGGTGCTTTGTTTTGTTCTTGATTTTTTCTTTTTCTTTGAATGGGTGGAAACAGAGGATTCCCACATTCGGATTTATAGGAATCGAGATACAAATTCATATTTTCAAATACCGGTAAAGGTTCATTGGTAGATAAGCCACTAACATAATTGCACAGACTTTTGAGAAATCCACACATAGAAGTCATGTTTGGAATTATTCAATATCTCAATGCAATGTCAGATCAAACAAATAATACAGTCAAACCTGGTTTAGCGACCACCTGTCTACAAAGACCACTTTTCTTGTCTCCCTTGGGTGGTCTTTATAGACAGGGTTCACTGTACATCTCCAATAATTGCAAAGAATTGGTTTTGTTAGAATCAGTTTGTAGTCACTTTGCCAGCATTATTACCAATACCGGCAAAGAATCGGTCTTGTTAGAATCAATTTGGAGTCAGTTTGCCAGCATTATTACCAATAACGGCAAAGAATTGGTCTTGTTAGAATCATTTGGGGGTCACTTTGCCAGCATTATTAACAATCCCGGAAAAGGATCGGTTTTGTTAGAATCAGTTTGGAGTCACTTTGCCAGCATTTTGACAAATAACGGCAAAGAATCAGTCTTGTTAGAATCAGTTTGTACTGAGTTTGCCGGCATTATTACCAATAACGGCAAAGAATCGGTTTTGTTAGAATAAGTTTGTAGTCACTTTGCCAGCTTTATTACCAATACCGTCAACAACAACAAATTATTAAAAAAATTATTTAAAAATCAAAGTCAACAAAAAAAAAAAACGGTTTTGTTAGAATCCGTTTAGAGTCAGTTTGCCAGCATGATTGAGGTATCCCATGGTGATGGGTGATGAAATTGCTGGAAGGGTTGATTTCCTGAAATTCTTTGCAATCGTATTCCCTAGCCAGAGAAATCTTTTTATACCTTTGGGTCTTCCTTGGTGTCTCCCATCATGAAGAGGTTAGGGATATCGTTGCCGAAGTAGATCTTGGTGTTGGCCGTCAGCGCCTGGTACTTCAGCATCTCGAGGTACTGCGGGGTCAGTTTTTCCTGAATATTGAGAGAAGGGATATGGGTCATTACATAAGGTTGAGGCCAAGAAAAAGACGGTGTTCATGTATCGTAGGTATGAGATCTTCTACTACACATGGAAGATGAAATTAGAAGATTTATGCAAGGAATATATATAGTAGTGCCCTGCAAGACTTGTTATTTTTTCAGTTGCTTTTCTTCAAAATCTTTGCTTAATACACATTTCTATTTTTACCAGCGTTACATGGACACCATATTCTTATAACATTACCGGTACATAAACTTTGGTTCCTTAATATTGATTCACCATGTAGCTTGAGTACTTCTGAAGATAGTGCTATGCTCTTTATGCAAAAGTAAATATTGAGAGAACGAATATACAGGGTGGTGAGTTTCAATCAGGGTGATAGTGAGCACTAAAAAAAAGATAGTTTTTTTGTTTTCCCCTCAACGACGCCCCCCTTGAGTAAAAAAAAGAAAAGAGGATTCGCGGGGAAAAAATGGCATCTAACAACATTCCCCCCTTTCGAGTGAGAAAATTGGGAAAAATATAGGGAAAAAAAGGGAAGATTAGAGAAAATAACGGGGAAATCAGAAAAATCTGGATAAAAGAGGTAAGAAGAAAAAAAACTGGTAAAATAAAAAAAAATCGGGAAACCGATTTAAATCAGGTTTTTATCAGGCCTGTTCAATGGAACAAGAGTCGTAGCCAGCCACTGATTGTAGCTGTGAGTTGGTCTGGCTGTAATGCCCATTGCTTGGTCAGCTCTCCGTCTTCGCCTGCGTACCCACTCAGCGGACCCCGTTCAAGAATGAGTCATGTCTTTCAGATGGTGACGTTACAAATAATCGTATCTGATTAATGCACATCTGTGAGAACTAATTTGAACCCGTACCTTTTTATCTGCAGTCGGGTGACTTACCCACTAGAGACCACAACACCTTTTGGATAGATCTCAATTCAACCTGACTAGTCAGTGTAAAGAAAGAACTCTAACTTGGAAGGGTCAACGATAACTGGATTAGGTACTTCATCCACCGACAGACTACAATTCACAATGGAAAGCATCAAAATTATATATTTTTTAAACAAAAACATTGTGAATCTCTTCTCACCTGATTGGCCTTTGTCTCTTGGACTGATGAATAAAGCTGTGCATCAGCTCTTGCCCTCTGCTTGGCCAGATGAGTTTCATCTGCGATAAAGAAAATAAAAAGCGATTAGGAGAAACTTTGCCCAGCAATATTCAATATTCGTAGCAGAGAGGTAGGTACTATTTTCAAGAGAAGGTAACATTTTCAGGAGAAGGTATAACAGACGACATAATAATAACAAAAATAATGTGCTTCTTGTCCGGATTTTTTAAAAAGAGTCAATATGCAAACAGGAAAGCAAAGCAAATGCAAGAATGAGGGATTTACCTTCAATGATTGATATCTTTTGTTCGCTCTCTTTCTCCATGATCTTCTGTTCGAATGTGATCCCGGCCACCTGGGCAATCTTCTCTGCCTCGATGACAGCTCGTTTCCTGTCGGTCTCTGCCTCCTTCTCTACGACCTTCTGATGTTGGGCGGCGATGAGCAGTTTGGTCTTCTCATTTTCCCTTTAGATACCATAGAGGATCAATAATAACAGCATAGCATAAAAGTTGATGCACGGGACTACATATTCCAAATGTTTGAAAATCAAGTATTCAACCGATGGAAGACCCAAACGGTAAACCATGGAATCACTGATTCAAACCTATGAAAAATCATCTTTAAAAGAAACTAAAACTATCTTCACCAATCTTCAAAAAGGTACCGGTAATGAACATATCAAATCTAGTTTTTACAGAGAGTTCGTTGAAAATACTGCGGAAAAGTGCAGAAGCAAGCTTGCATTAGCTTGCAATTAAAGGGGAAGTCCACCCTGAAATTAAGTTGGGTTTAATAAAAGCAGAAGAATGACAGAAACATATCAGTGAAGGTTTGACGAAAATCCATCAAAGGATAACAAAGTTATGAATTTTTAAATTTTTAATTTTGTGACGTCACTTGCGAGCTGCTCTTCTATATGTTGTGTACTGTAATTTCCATAAATTGCCCCCTTTTCATGGTTCTTGATGAAGGAATGGATCTATTTCATAGAGGCGTGTATAAAAGCATGTGTCTGATAATATATCGAATGCACAGGTAAAATAATAATTATTTTTCTGAGAAAATGGCAATTTATGGAATTTACAGTACACAACGTATAGGAGAGCAGCTCGCATGTGACGTCACAAAATAAAACTTTTATTCATAACTTTTGTATCCTTTGTCGGATTTTCGTCAAACCTTCACAGATATGTTTCTCTCACTGTTCTGCTTTTATTAAAAACAACTTAAGTTCAGGGTGGACTTTCCCTTTAAAGAGAAGGTTGAGTTCTGGGATGAGGTGAAAAATAATTTGTGAGCGTTATCATTCTTATTATGCAAGGGTGGAAAAACATCAGATAAAACATGTTCCCTGGAAAGTATGGCTCTTCAAATGCCTTCATATTCTAAATATGTCATGTAACATCATAAAAATCGGGACGGATTTTAACGCCACGTGTTTGTGTAGTCCCATGTACATCTTTCTGTGTACAGTGCTTGTAACTTTACCAAGACTGGGCCAAACTTCTTATCATTTTGATGATTCCAGAACCTTGCAGTACACATCAATACTTAAATGCTAGATGATCAACCTTTTATGGTCGATTCCACACCATTTCTTTCACAGTGCAATCGCATGACCAGAACTCAACTTTATCTTTAAGGTCATTTTTTACAGGGATGGTGATGAATGTAAACCGAGTGAATAGTGACTTACATGAGCTCATAATTTTTCCTGATGCTCTCTGGGATCTTCGGCTTGGTAACACGGACAGCCTGAAGTGTAAACGAAAGAAAACATATAGGTATGAAAAACAACAGCATGTGGGAACGCAGTCTCAGCTTTCACAGCATACAAATATCATTATGCTGTTCAGACAATGTCGTGCAGTGATTAATAAAAACACACTAAAATTAATACCAAGTGGTAACACAGTTCAGCTAACAGTAATCAAGATGTTTCATACAGTTCAGAGAGTTTGTAGAATGCATTAACAAAATCAAAATAACATGAATAACATCACCAAGTGGGAACACAGTACACAAATTGAAAACATTTAAATGTTTGGACGGCCTGTTTTTTACATGGACTAGAACACAGTAATGTCAATATCAAAATTATGTTGCAACTCAGTAAAAGAAAACAGGATACTATTCAGACTGCATGAATGAAAACACACTAATACTTTTTTATAAACAGAGTCTTTGGTACATGAATTTGAATATTAACTGCAAGTGTTCCAAAAATGAACAAAAGAAAATCACTTATTTAAGCAATTCTGAACAGATGCACTTTCAAAGCCCTTAGCGCACAGTTTATTGCACTGGTCAATTTGCCAACAGCGAGTAATCCAATACCTACAGGTAATTGTAATTTCGCAAAAAGAGGACTCGCAAGCGCACCTAGGGAAGCAGTGAGTTACGGAACCATACTGCTACAGCTGACCTGAGATGGTGCTAGAGGGGATTTTGCACTAGTGCTCTTCTAGTAGAGTATGGCTTTAACACTGAACAACACTTTATTCTTGAATAATCTACCTGTATTGTAAGACCGGGAGACATGACAATCAAGTCTTCTTGCAATGCTTTCTTGAGGTTTTCATCAATTTGATCTGAAATAAGAGAAAATAATATCATTTTCATCTGCAACATAAGAAAACACATCAACTTGCTATGAGAAAATAGACATGATTTTGATTTGTTGAATAGGAAAATAATAAGAAAAGACACCATTTTGATTTGTAATTGGAAAAAAGGTGTCATTTTGATGTGTCATACGAGAACGTAAACATAATTTTGACCTCTACTATGTAAACACACTTGTAAGGAGTGTGCAGTCATGTACGGAGAAGTTATGGTACCACTCATGGTTGAATATCATTGCTGTGCTATATTAAATGTATATCCTATATGCTACTGTCACCCAATACTGGTAATTCAGCATGGGGATCGTACAAGATAAGAATTTAACTGAGCATGTTGAATTGTGGACCTTGGTACTTGTTTTATTACATCCACTTCTGTTTTCAGTATTTCAATGTTTTATCCTTATTTACCTACATAGAGTATTTATTTAGTTATCTATTTATTTGTATATCTATCTATTATTCTACCTATCTATCCCTCAACTAATTCATTAATTAAGTGATTAATTGATGTATTGATTAATTAATTCATTCATTAATTCATCCAACCATCCATCCATTATTCATTCGTTTATCCATTCCTTCCTTCCTTCCTTCCTCTATTCATTCATTCATTCATTCATCCCTTCATTCAATCATCTATCCATTATTCATTCATTCATCTATTCCTTCCTTCCTTCATACTTTCATTCATTCATTCATTCATTCATTCATTCATTCATTCCTTATTTCATCCTTCCTTCATTCCTTCCTTCATTCCTTAATTCATTCCTTCGATCATTCATCCATCATTCAATCTATCATCATTCATTCATTTAACTATGCAGAGGGGGGGGGGGGGGGATTGAGCTCTCACTCTCTCACAGCTTCCTCACCAAAAAGTTCAATGTAGACTTCCTGTAGGTTGTGAGCACTGCAAAACTGATTGAGTTCGTGATGAACCTTGTTGAAGATGAGGGTCTTGTCGTAGTCTGCTGTGTAATTCTTCACTGTTTCGAAAACCACGCTCTGCCTCAGCTGATTGACTACTTCTATCCTGTCAAAATAGATCATCACACCTCCACTGCAATGGAACAAAAAAGAGTATTAATGATAATCTTCATGATGATGGTGACGATGATGATGATGACAATGATGATGGCAATGACAATGATGATGATGATGATGATGATGAATCTTCAAATCTTATTTAAAGAGAAGTTTGAATCATGGTAAAAGTGAAAATAAATTAGTGAGATTTTTTTGAAAATTCCCAAGTAGAAGAATATAACATATAGCAATACCCATGAAGGATATTATTGATTTTGAAGAATTCTTTTGTAAATGCCACTTGCCAGGTTGAGCAAATAAACAATACATTTTTAAAGCAGATATACAATTAAGAAACCATCTTCTACAAAATATTGATAAAAATGCACTGATCAGATTTATAAACATACTCATGAAATAAGTTACTTAAATAGATTTTGTTTTAAAACTAATGTGCACTACACAAGAACAGAACTATTATTCAAAATTTGTTCATGAAAATGTGACCTTTGACCCTGCATCTACACTCCTGACCTACCTTGTTCCACAAGGCACATTCTTGACCTCATCTGTCTGTAAGGTCGTCTGTAAAAACAAATATAACATATTTCAGAACATATGAACATACAATGTCTTTGAATTACATACATCATGTATAGCTGGGTTAGCATAACTACTATAACCTTTTCTATTAACAGCAAGAAATAGAGGAAAGTCTATGCTGTCGAATGTAAAAAGGAATAATAATGATCAAGATGATAGTTAAATACCAAGTAACACCTTTCCACTGTTCCATGCAATAATAATTTTAGAGTATAAAAAGATATAATTTTGAAACAAGTTTATCAAAGAAAGAGCATCAAATTTTTGAAAATCCTTGCCCTGAACATGTTATGTGCACTGGGATAGCTGGATCTGGAGCCAAGCCTTGCCAAGGTAATTATTTCTATAGACTTTAGAATCGCACCGATATATAATTTCAAAGTGATGGTGTTTGAGGATTGCTTTACATGACTGGTAAGAAAAAATGTATATTCTTTAAGTAAGCAACTACGGGACCAATGGTTTTAAGTCCTCTCTGAGGAACTTTTTATGAGGACTAAAGCCTTACCAAAGGGCACAAGCACATCGACTTGGTTTCGAACCCAGGACCTCCCGGTTACGAGACCACTGCTCTATCAATGAGACATTGAGCCTCCTCCAAAATGTGATATAAAAATGATTATCATTATTATGGGAGGAGAAAAAGCAGCCCAAATCACAGCTCTTCCCAATAAGACTTACTGTATACAACAACAGAATACCATCAAGTTACAATTTGTTACACGTTGTTAGGGTACAAGTAACAGAGTATTACACTATTTCAAATTACATACGTTACACCAGATGTTCAGAGCCAGAAGGGTATAAACTCTGTGTTAAAAGCGAATGAACTAACGCCCTTCTGGCCCCAAACAGACAATATTTCTTAATTTATAAATATCATACCTGTACGCTCCTAAATGAGGTTAGAAATGGAACCATGACATGAAACCCTGGTCCACTGGTTGTCTGCAATAAGGCACCACCCTGTACATAGGAGAGAAGGTTAAGGGTTCAGAGTCGGACAATATTTTAAAGGGAAAATATTTTTTTCTTTACCGATAGCATGTTCCTTAGGGCCTTAAACTGAGATAAAAATATACAGTTTAGTTGAGTAAATGTTATCATGTAGTATTTCTCATATTTCTAATTTAGGATAATTCATTTATGGGATTACAGGTTTATTCATTATTTCTTGCCATACATGTTATTTGTTTTATTTTACATTTTTCTTTTGTTTCCCTGTAAATTTAATTAATTTATGTTTCAAGGGAACTCAAGAATAGATTTTGGATTTAAAAAAGAGTGCATTATATATTATTTTTGAAAGCCTATTGCTTGTAGGAAAATTGGTCAAAATTGTACTCTATTACAATGTTGCAATAGCTTGTGACTTTTTCAACTTTGACTTAATAACCTTCAAATGTTATCAGTCAATGTTGATAGACCCTAACACCACCTTTTGTAACCCAAGCATACAACAATTCAAAAACTTGGGGTCAACTTTTGGGAGAAACCATACCCTGCAGTCACAATACAAAAAAATGGATATCGATCCATATTGATTTTACGATAATGGCTTTTGAGTTTTGATACTTACCCTGTAATACACACCAACATGACCTATTCATAAAACAAACAAAAACATATATTAATCAGTTTACCAAATGAGTCATTGCACAATTTTAATGTGCACTGGTAATTTGAACTTCCCGAATCACCCCTTAAGATGCCATATTAGGACATATTTCACTCAGACAGTTTAGACCATGGGTCAACAAAGCACTACCCAGAATCCAGATTTTTTTTTTTCCCCTGGAGGGGAGGGTGGGGGGGGGGGGGATCTGTACAATTCATTGTTATGTAACCATTCTGATTTAACAAGTCATTTGTTATTCTTAAACCAATGGGAAAAGAACTTCTTTCATAATGACACTTGAATCAATAAATATTGACTAACAATAACTGAGGGGCCATAAAAATAAAAGATTTACGATATGGAATTTTTCTTTGAATTTAATCATCACATTAGAGTCTGTGAACACAGACTATCATTGTCCTGATAATACAGAGTTGACCTTAGTTTGTACAGTAATGATAATAGATCAGTCAACTACAAATTGGGGGCTTTGTTTACACTTCAGCCAAACCCACATTGGATATGTTTACTCATCAGTCCTGGCCAGCATGATACCCTCTAACCCACAGCAGATCAGAGTTTCTTATTTTCTAAATTACTCATGTTTTTCTTCGTCAAATTGGCAACAATAAATTTCATAGTTTGGAATAAATAGAAATGTTTATTAAAAGAACCAATGTGAAAGAAAATTGCAAATTTTAACCGAAAGATTGAGAATTCGTACACAAAAACATTGATTTTATGTTTTACTCTGCAGTGCCAATTTGGAGACTTTAATGATTTATCACAATTAACTCACTCTCATTCGAGAACGGCAAAATGTATGGAATTGGAAATAGACTCAAAATTTTCAGTAATTTTTTATCTTTCTGCTCATGGATATGTAATTCCTAGAGTATTTTTGATCAAAAATATAATGCAAACAAAATCACTTAACCCCCTGCTACGGATTAAACCGATTTACAATCACATACCCTTGTGTTAAGGCATAAGATTTAAAATAGGGTCTGATCTCCATAATATAAGATTTGGAATATTTGAAAAATGAGAACATTTGCAGATTTTTAGCCAACACCGCATTTCATTACGTTTTAGCATAAATTTGTCTTGATATTTTCAATCTTCTAATTTCTTTTTTTTTCTTCTTGTCTCTTGTTTCTCTCCTTAGCTTTTGATTTCTTTCATAATTTGACCTTTATATTTTTTCCTTCTTTTGTCTTATGAAATTATATTTCCTCCAGCTTCTTTCATTCTTCCCTTTCAAAAAAACATATTGGACAAATTGCTTCTATAACTTCTGTTTCACCAAGCTGTTTTTCTCTCTTCATTTCCTCTTCTTCTTCTACTTCTACTTCATCTTCTTCTCCAGTTCTCCTCTTTCCTCATATGCTGGTCCACTCCTCCTCCTCCTTCTCCTTCTTTCTTTTCCTCCATTTCCCCTCTTATTTCCTTAACCCCATTTCTTTTCAATTTTCTAACTCTATACACTTACCTTCATCAATTCTATGGATTGCAAAGTTAAAGAGGAATGCAGAGATACCAATGACCAATGCCAGAGCTGGAAGAGGGTTAGCCATCCTTCAAGTACTGTTCTCAACTACTACGATATATCAAGCTGAAGAAAACAAATTTGGAGAATTAGTCTTTGTTTTATCTTCTAATCGTCTATTTTCTTACATAATAAATTGCATCATAGCCAAGACTTTGCTGAACAGTAAATTACTTTACAAAGTAATATAAAATGAACTATTTGTAATCAGCTGAAATCAAACTTATTGCTTTAGATTTAGATCAATCAAGTTAGTATTTTTCACAAATTTTTAATATTGTTCACAAAATTTACTTTAATTTTAACAAAAAACTGTTGAGCATTGCCATTGAAGTCGAAGTAGATCTAAATCTAGGCCTAATAAAATGCTACATTATTTTGCAGTTGATTAATGTCAGCTTTTTTTATAGTAACACCTTCATCTAAAGACTATACGAAGAAAATATAAACGGCATAGGGTCTACATCCAGTTGCTAAATAAAGACGAGCGACCAACCATTTACAACATAAAAATGAACATATGGGACACCACTGAACAAAAAAAATGCAACACATCCGTTTCATTAAATGAATTCCAGGTCCTGATCCCAACTTTTCAATTCATGCATATTAGCCTAATGGTTTAAATGATTTCATATGAACCTGAATTACTAGAAGGCGCTAAAAATTGGTGGAAAATGTCATTTCACTAACCTTCACTGTTCTTTCTCTTGAGGTCCGAGGTGAGCGCCAATGGAGGTGAGTTGCAATTTGTTACACAATAGCTTCTCTAAATAGACCGTGTGCAAAACTGAATGTGAATGTTTAGATCGGATACGAATCCTATTAGGGGTGGGGTCACATCGCTAAATTTAGATACATACACGTGTATCACAGGGGATCAAAGGACGCGTGTGGTAAAAATGATTTTGTAAAGGAAACACACTAGATAAGAGATGATATTATGTATGCGGGCACCTCGTTGCCCATTACATGAACACAATATACGCATATTTAGGCGACTCGCGATGCATGAAGGATATTCGGGTATCTCGTTGTCCACTAATCATCCTTAAAATGTTCTGAGCGAGTGAAGCGAACGATATAAAATCATATATTTAGTTCAAGCATAGTTCATATAGTTCTTCTTTCACAAACATTTGTACATAGAATTTCAAATAAAGTAACTGGAACAGCAGATTATCAATATAACAAACATAATTGGAAGTGCAATAGTAATGTTCAACATACAACTCTTGTTATTAACTAAAGAAATTCTATAAAAAGTTACTTATGTAAGATCATGTTCTGTATACGGAAAGAGGAGACCTAACAGTATAGTAGCTGGGCTTGTTAGAGCAAGGTCCCTAAACAGAATATAACACCTGATTGCTTTAATTACTTTGAAGAAAAAATACTTAACAACTAAACTAGAAACAATTATACATGGGAAATATTTACAAAAGAGATAGATTGATGTATATATGAAAAGGAGAAAATGGAATATATAAGATTATATTTTGGTACCCTGCTGCCCGAAAGTGAAGATATTCGGCAACCTCGCTGTTAAAGGAGATAAATATCTGGCAGAAAACCCCCTTTTTTTTTTCTTTGGGGAGGGGGGGGGGGGGTCCAATTTGTGAGGGAATATTCAGAGCAGCGAATCATCCACCCGGTGAATGAGCGGGGGGGGGGGGGAACACTAATATTTTTTTTTGGGGGGGGGTGGGCAAATAAAAAAGCTTTAGTTTTTAGTTTTAAAAAGCTACCATCTTATTTTTTTACAATTTTTACAATTTTGTACAATTTTTTTTGATCCCCGTGGATCCGCGCCTGATTATACATGCAATGAGTTGTGTAGGCCAATGAAAATCATCGTAATTAGCTTAGGATCAAATAGAAAATCATACTCATCCCATTCTTACTTTCTATAGTGGAAGATTTTTTCGTTTTTTAAATATTTTTTAAAAAGTAGCTTGCATACAAACTCCAAATGGTGAGGCAGGGGCATTATGTGATTGAGTGCGAAAAAATAGGCGTAATAGGCTCGGGGGTGGGGGGGGGGGGGGGTAAACAGAAAATAGCAGCGGAATACTTATTGGATAGTGTCATATAAATCACATATAAATCCCATTCCCCCCCGAGCCATTTCGCCCTCCGCCTGCCGGATGGAGGGTTTTTAGGCCGTTTTTGGTTTTTCACATACCGGTACATATCATTATTATGATTCATATGAAGCTATGAACATCAGTGTATTAACAAAAATAAGACCGGGGTGTGCCGCTCTAATTGGTAACTTTTTCACATTAAAAAAATCCCTGAACATGGGTCCCATTTTTAACAAAAATACCCCTGAATATGAGTTTGCTTTTTCAAAATTTCAAAATGTTGAACATTTTCTGGGTTTTTGCCATGCAAACAACCCAAAAGTGTGAAAAATGGGCTTTACTTCGAGAAAATTCTGCCAAAATGACCCTTAAAAATAGGTAGGGGTTTCGAGGCTTCAGCGGCACACCCCCATCCAAACCAAGTCTGAGTACCCCCCCCCCCCCCCCCCCCACCCCGGGTTACCTGTGATAGCGAATATTATACCTTTTCCTTTCTCAATGTTGCTAGATTTCTCAGCTCACCTTTGGCACACTGAGGCCAATTAGGATAAGGGGGCAGGGGCGGGGGCGGGGGTTCTGATTCTGCCCCTCAATAGTTCTCCACCATACCATGAGCAGATGGAGGGATACCGCCACCGACATAGTGTGATCCGCAACAAACGAGATGTAGTTGTGGTCGGTGATTCCATGATAAAACACATCGACGGAAGACATCTCTCCCGCAGCAAGAATGTGAGGTGCGTCTCTTTTCCCGGTGCAAAAGTGAGAGACATATTCACCTCTTCACCTTGCGAGTTTCTCAAGCCAGGGGGAGAACTGATCATCCACGCTGGCACCAACAACATCTCTGAGGGTGCTGGTGAAGTTTGCCACCAAATCACAGACCTCGGCAAGTCTGTTGCTGCCGAGGGGTTTAACGTCTCAGTCTCTACGATCATCCATCGTAGAGGGGAGAGTGAAGCGGACAAGAAGCGGGTTGATGAGATCAACTATCTGATGGAGTTGGCAGCCAGCGAGAACAGATGGGGCCTCATCATCAACAATGATATCAGCGAGCAGCATCTCGGGCGTGATGGCGTTCACCTCAACAGAGCCGGTCAACGAATCTTGGCAGGCAACCTGAAACGCCTCATCAACAGTGCTGACCAACCGACAACACGAGGCCATGGCTGGACTCAACGGTCGTCCGATCAAGTTACAGGCAGTGAACCTGGAGCAAGGCGGCATCAAGCCATCTACCGAGAAAACCAGAGTCTTCATTCTGATGAGGAGAAAAGCAGCCCCGTAAAGTCCTACGCCGAATCTGTTTCTGGGAGATCTTTGGATTTCAGTGCAGTCGATCAGAGGTCACGACCGAAACCAGCCTTCAGACCATCCAAGGTGGACATGAAAGACTGGGCGAAATATCTTCAATTTGTAAGAAGGGTATTGAATTAAGTGAAAGTTTGACAAAATCTAGTGATGATCCGAAAATTATAGTTGACGGTCGAAAATATAAGTTCCCTTGTGGGAACTGTGATAAGCCAGTCAAATGTAATCAACACGGCATTCTGTGTTCTTATTGTAAAAAATGGTTTCACACTAATTGTCAAGCTATCAGTTTTTCAGAGTACCGCAGGTTATATTATGAATGCCCTGATGAGAAGTGGAATTGTTTAACATGTTGTCTGCCATCTTTTTGTGACTCATTATTTAACGACGATTGTTTAGAGAAAGAAAGCCAAAACGAGGATAGACTAAAAGAAAACTATTTTAAGATAACGCGCGTTACACCTGAAAAGCAAGCGATAGCAAGAGTAATTCAGCCAAACCTCAGAGATGAAAACACTTCTCTTTATCAAGAATTTGAAGAAAAGTTTAAAGTTAAAGGTCTTCATTTTTTACACCTTAATGTGAGGTCTATTCTAAACAAGATATCGGAACTTAGAATTCTTTTTAAAAGAAAAAGGCTGTCTATTATTGCTTTCACTGAAACATGGTTAAACAATTCCATAAATGATGAAGAAATTGAAATAGACGGATATAAAATCATACGCCATGATCGATCCTCTGGCTCTGGAGGTGGTGTATGTTTCTATATCAGAAATGATATTGCATTTAATATTATGGATGCTATAAGTACTGGAGATACGGAATCCCTGTGGATAAATTTGCTTATACCAAGATCAAAACCAATTGTTGTTGGTGTTCTGTATCGACCTCCGAAAAACAATTTGTTTATCGAGAAATTGTCCAATATTCTTGATACATTAAAGAAGGATGACGAAATAATTCTTTTAGGAGACATGAATATTTGTCTTCTTCGCAAATCGCCACTGGCTAAAAAATATATTGACTTGTTAATTCTTCATGGGTTTAGTCAACTCATTAAAGACGCAACACGCGTTACACCTACATGTTCCTCTCTATTGGATCATGTTGGTTGTACCAAAGAAAATAAAATAAGTCAAAGTGGTGTCATTGATCTAGGTATTAGCGACCATTATTTTACTTTCTGTACACGGAAAAATGTTAGACTGGCTATAGGTCATCACAGGACTAATGATATCAGATCCATGAAAAAATATACAGAAGAGTCTTTCAATCTTCAACTATCTGTTGTTGATTGGTCACGAATAACTGACTGTACAGATGTAAATGAGGCATGGTCAATATTTCAACATGTTTTTATCTCAAATTTGAATATGATAGCGCCACTGAAACGGATAAGAATAAAACAAAGATCAGAAACTTGGGTGACTAAAGATATTCTTTCCCTAATTCAAGAGAGAAATATAGTATACAAAAAATGGAGGAAAAGAGCAAAAGATGAGAAGCTCTATAAAAGATACAGAGTATTAAGAAATATGGTCCAAAGAGAGGTGAAAAAGGCTAAACTCGATTACTTACAAAACAAGATAGAAGAAAATAAACAAGATTCGAAAAAACTTTGGCAGAATCTAAAAAGCTTAGGATTGAAAAATAAGAAGCGAAAAGAACAAGAATCTGTCATTAAAATTGATGGGGAATTATGTCATGATAAGATGGCCATCGCTGATGAATTCAATTCTCATTTCACAAATGTGGCTGCCAAATTAGTAGACAAACTCCCCCCTTCCAAAGACTTTTTCAGCGCAGACAATGATTGTATTCGTGACTTTTACGAAAGAAAAGGTGTACGTGAAAACAGCTTCGAGTTTTTACCAATCAGTGAACAATTTGTTTTCAAAGAGTTACGTAAGTTGAATGTATCAAAAAGTACTGGGTTAGACTTGATTCCAGCTAAATTTCTAAAAGATGGTGCGAAGGTTTTATTTAAGCCTCTAAGTTACTTAATGAACCTATCTATCTTGACGAGTACTTTTCCAGAAGATATGAAAATAGCAAAAGTGACTCCACTTTATAAAAAGAAAGATAAAACTGATGTTAGCAACTATAGACCTATTAGTGTTTTAAGCGTAGCATCAAAGATTCTAGAAAAATCGGTCTGTGTTCAAATTGAAAGATACTTCAAAGAAAATGATATAATTTATGAATTTCAATCTGGTTTTCGACATGATTATTCGACTGAAACATGTCTAATTCATTTGACTGATTATTTGAGGAGAGAAACTTCCCAAGGGCGCTTTGTTGGTATGGTGCTCCTTGATCTGCAAAAAGCTTTTGATACAGTTAATCATTGCGTCTTATTGAAGAAGTTACAACTAATGGGTTTTGATAAGGCAAGTTTAGATTGGTTCAGATCCTACTTATCTAATCGGCACCAAGTAGTGGCCATTCATGATATTCGTTCCAAACTAATGCCTATAACATGCGGTGTTCCTCAGGGAAGTATTTTAGGCCCAATTCTATTTTCAAGTTATATAAATGATATGTGTACTTGTATAAAAGACTTCAAACTATTATTGTACGCAGATGACAGCGTACTACTCTATTCAAATCCTGATCCTAAATATATTGAGGAAAAGCTCAGTGAACAGCTGTCTACGTGTGTCGATTGGATGACTGATAATAAGCTTTCTTTACACTTGGGAAAAACAGAAAGCATTTTATTTTGTTCTAAAAGTAGTTCTAAAAAGTCATTTGAATTCAAAGTGAGACACAATAATCAAGCAATCAAGAGAAAAGAGTCTGTGAAGTATTTAGGCATTGAGTTGGCTAGCGCAATTTCATTTTCATCTTTAGTAGAATCAGTTGTAAAAAAAGCAAATTCTCGTCTGAAATTTTTGTACAGATATCAAAGTTGTATGGATTTAAAAGCAAGACGTACACTCTGTTTTGCTCTTATTCAATGTTTATTTGACTATGCTAACCCTGCATGGTACAGTAACATAAACAAGTCAGATCAAAAGAAGTTGAAGATTATACAGAACAAAATGGTGAGATTTATCAACTGTTCTGGTCCAAGAACTCATGTTGGCTATAGCGAACTTTCTAAAGCTGGTTTTCTTGAAGTCGACCAAAGATCAAAACAACTCGCATTGCATCACGTGCATAAAATATATCATACTAGGTCGAATCATTATATTCGATCCAACTTCGATCTTGTTACTGACGTACATGATTATAATACAAGAAATAGACGATTCAACTTTAACTTACCAGAAAGAGTAGGTAGTATTGGAAATTCGTTTTATTACAATGCCATAAAACATTGGAATTCCCTTCCCAATGGTGTAAAAGAAATAGGAAACTATGATCATTTTAAGAGGAAATTAAAGGAATACCTAATACTTGACAGTCAGAGAAGAGAAGTGAATGACATGTTATATGATTGAAATTGTTATTCTTCTGTCGGTTCATACTTTTTCATGTTGTATATACTTATGTTTTCGTACGTTATAGAAATTCTACAAATTCATCATTATTTTCCTCTTCTTCCTTCTCCTCTTTTTCTTCTTCTCCTTCTTCTTTTTCTTCTTGTACTTAATATCATTTCTATCATCAGTTTAATCTTTAATAAGTAGTTCTTTTAATTTTCTTATCTGTCTGTAAATATTACTATTTTAATTTATTAATTGTATACATGTCTGTAAGGGACCCCACTGGAAATAAGCTCTCGAGCTTTCGTGGGTTATCCTGTTCAAGCTGACTTATTTTTGATCTGTTATTATTGTATATTGTTGTATGTTGGAAGCTTGTCGAATAAAAATCAATCAATCAATAAAAATCAATCAATCAATCAATCCAATGTTCTCCAAGGTGTTGAAAGCTTTCTTTTACATACATTTATTGATATAAGTTTAACCCTAACTTCTTTTACAGATTTGATGCATCGATCATGCGAATAATTCTAGTAACTAGTAAGCAATTTTAGATAAGTAGAAAGAAGTAGACTCCCTTGATAGCCTGAATAAGTATGTCGAAAAAAGTTTTGTTCTTGTTGGGGGGGGGGGGGGGTTTAGCGAAAGGAATCCAAAGGAAACAATTAGGTCTAGCGCCATCTGAGTTCATGTGGCATGCAGGTTAGTGAGTTATTCATGTCAAAGGTTGCAGTCAGACCGCAGCGCGCGCGTTAATGAGGCTGAAAGCCGATTTTTACTCAGCGTCTCTTTGGTAATCTCGTGCATTCACGTGTGCTGAAATTCACGAAATTTTCCGTGAGATTTGTAAGGGTGTACAAACAGCTGCTTTTGTGGTCGATAACTTTAGTCAACATGGCAGCACGCAACGGTAATTACTCTAGAGATCTTCAGCTTCAGTTTGATATGAAACTTGCCATATTTCACAATTTGAAAACAATCTTTTTTCACCACTTTTATGGTCGTTATTTTTGTAACATTTCAACAGCTATTTTGTACCCGGAATTTCGCTTTTGGTTCCTGACTTTGGTACATAATTAATTTGTTTACTTTGAGATTCGTTGGAAAGATGAAAAGTCATTGATCAAAATAATGTCAAAATCTAATTGACGCAAAATCATGTTTTCTTTATAATCATAATAATTAAGACCCTAAAAACCCGGAAATTACCAATTTGTTCTTTCTATGATGGCGCGAAATTGTGTGATTTCATACTCGTGCACGCTCGCCGTCTGAGCAATGACAATGTATAACTGATTATTAAACTCCAGGGAGCTCCGCCGCGCCACAAACTGGTCGAAAAAAATAAGAAAAATTATTAAAAAAGAAATATTGTAGAAAATAATTATCAGAAGGGCATTTAATGTATTTGATCCAGGGTCCTTAGATCGTTGCCATGACTGCTTACGCGCACGTGCATTACAGGCGCACGCCACAAAACTAGGTTACTAAAATTTGGTTTTCAGAATGTTAATAAACCAAAGCGGAACATATATGACGTAGTTGACGTAGTTGACCAATCAGAACGCTGTATTATCACATCGGCAAAGTTGACTACTTTTTTTTTAATTATTCATAAACATGAGCGTGATTTTTTTTGGTTCCTGACTTTGGTACAGCGTAAAATATTATTTTTTTTTATATCATTGTAAAGAAAAATATTTATGCTTTATGCTGATTATAACATCTTCTTGACGCAAGAATGATTTCTATGTGAAAATCAGCCCTACTCTTTAGATAGATTTATCGTCGAAAAACCCCATTTTCAAGGCGAAATATCTGTTTCCAAAATATATCTAACATGATTGTCATATAAGTATATAGAGAGTGCAACTTCTTATCTTTAAAATAAGACCCATTTCATGAGAAATGAACAATTATAAAGGCAAAAACTACCGATCGGGAAGACCGTCTGCACTACTCATTACGTATGCAAGACACGTACATTCTTGCATACGTGCTGAGTAAAATAGAGGGTTTTCGCACCGGCTGCGGTCTGACTGGTTGCGTAAGATTCCGCGCGCTCTTGCATGCCCACTGCCTAGCATCTAGATAGCGTATACAATGTACAGCGCCTACATTATACGCAACGAATGTACTTTGAACATGCCGAGCTAACGTAAACACTTCCTGGATTTACAAACCTTAACAAATTCTCGGTATTTTTGACGACATTACAAACAAAACCACTATTGCTTTTGTTTATCCGTTCAAAAGACATTGAACATTAAGTGGGTGACTTTGTCGACAAGGTTTTGGAGTGATTGTCAGATAATTCATCCAGCTACACTGCATGCAGGATCCACCCATTCGATCAATAATCGACTTTCGCAAATCAACTTGGATCTTGATTGAACGAATTTCAAGTCGACGAACACGAATTTCTTTCGGATAAAACAACTTGAGTGCCCGAAAGTTATTCTCCAGTTTTGTGGAACATGTTTTGAACCACTATTACCACCAGTGTTTTGCCTCAATTCGACAAGGAAACAACATTTTGCAGTGGATAACCATTTTGCTCGTGCTTACCAACTAACCATTGCTCTACGTGCAACACTGGTGTTGCAAAGCTGGAGCCGGTAAAAATTTCCGCTCATTTCAGACTCATCCCCATCTTTCAGACCGGTAGCAAAGTGTCACCGGTTAGGACTCAAAGATGCATCGACTACAGACATTGATAAAAACAGGAGGGCCATCTATTTTGGCGGCCTCACGCTCGATTCAGAATAGAACTCTTTCGAGCAGAACGTTTAGGCCGCCTGCCCTAGATGGGCAGGCCCGCACGCCGGTGAATGTACACGCCACAACTCCCCGCGCCAATGTGAGACGTTATGCGGCCCCAGTGGCTGCCGAGCCGTTTTTGAGCGGCAGCAGTTCAAACTATGTGGAAGAAATGTATCAATCTTGGCTTGAGGATCCAAGTACTGTGCATAAGGTGAGCTGAGGAGATATAGCAACAATGTGATTGGAATAACATGAAGGAATAATCCAATATTAATTTCCTGCTCCTTGCTCTTGTTTATGTTGTTACTGCTGTTCAACATGACCGACTCCAAGTTTGTCCAACTTCCATCCAACTCCAAGCGTCATTTTTTCTCTCAAAAAAGATCATTTTGTGTTGCTGCAACACATATTGTTATCTACAGTCACGAAGGGTTCTAGGACACCTACATGTACCCCCTGGACAATGTGGACATCCACCCCCAGATAACCACCCCCCAGATATATAACCACCCCCAGTCAACTACCCCCTAGCCTACACCCCTAGGACAACTAGGACAACTACCCCTAGGACAACTACCCTAGGACAACTACCCATACGACAACCATCCTCTCCAATAACTACCCCCCCCCCCCCCCCGGACAAGTATCCTAGAGGGTAGTTGTCTGAGGGTAGTTGTCCTAGGGGGTATTTGTCTGGGGTTAGTTGTCCAGGGGGACAACTAGAATAAACTAGAATAAATTTCCTGCTGCTCGCTCTTGTTTAATTGCTACTGCTGTTCAACATGACCAACTCTAAACCAAAGTTTCTGTCTCTTTCGTTTGTTAGCTTCTGATTTGGGTAGGGTCGGCTCCTCTCTTTAGAGACAGAAACCGACTATAGGTGTTCCCGTTTAAACATTTTGCAAAATTATGGCCATTTATGGTCATATTCTTTGCCAAAAATACTACCTTTTTACCCCATGCATATCCGATGCATTTCATTTTGTAAATTAGGCCTAGGCCATTATACATCGGTTCCACTTACCAACTTGACTGAATAAATTTGTTTACCGTAATGGTCAATTTTCAGTAAACTATGGGTCAAAATCGACATCCACGTTGAAAATCTCGCGCTGCGCAGGACGTCGACATCATCTAAATATCATTCCTTCTAGTATACGCGCAAGGCAAAATGATTATGAAGGAAAAACTGCATGAGCTACAAGTTCGTAATGACATTATCACAGTCTTTCCTTCCCCGAGAGAGAGGTTCATAGCCTTTGTTAAAAAAAAACTTAAGGTTAAATAAATGGTGTCTGATTTCCACAAAAGAAAAAAAAATCTTTTTATTTATGCATAATTTTAGGGCCCTTGTACGGCTTATTTCCATTGAATTTTACAGTGCATGTTAGATGTACAATGTAGATGTGAAAGAGGTTACCATGACGCTTCAAAGGTTATTTTACAACTGGATCAAACAGAGGGTCTGTCTGATAGTGATACACCCCCACCTCCCTCTGATATCATTCAAGGCCCCCTAGATATGAACATTAAAATGGACCTCGTAAGTACTAGACCACTCCTCAAACAGGAAAAATTGAAGATCCATCGAGTGTGTTTCACAAAATTGTCCTAAATATTTATATGTACGCTGTATAAAGAGCCATCCAACCCTGGCCTTGTACACTTTTGGTAAAAAGTTTATTTGTATGAAAGCAAACAAAATGAAAAAAAAAGAATGGCAAAAGTTTGAAAGAAATCAGACCAATATTAACAAAGTTATTAATTATAGTTTGAAATGAGCGATCACTAAGTCTATGCAAGTTTCAAATTGGTAGTTTGGTCAGTAGATTGTGACGTAGACGCAGATTATAAGTCTCCCATTTGTAGTGTATAAAAATACAATTCATTTTTGGATTGTGACGTTGACCCTATGCAAAATATATTATGGATAGCATATTGATATTACTATTTATAGTATAATAGTAATATCAATAAGACCCCTCCTGAGTCATACATTTTGGGGAGAATTTTTTAATTTTTTTGGTGATTTTGTGTGTTGGAACTTGAAACCAATGAGAAAGTTGTCTGCCACTACCGTAAACCACTACTTTACCAATTCATCCAATTTGAAGGGCCCATACCTACAGTGATTATAACTTTTCAGAACTCAAAACTTCTTTTTGTCCAATTTGGTTCTAGCCTTCTAGGACTACCCCTGGCACAACTATCCCCTGGACAACTACCGCCCAGACAACTACCCCCTTCCCGGACAACTACATGTACCCCACAGTCCCAGACAACCATCCTCTAAGACACCTACCCCCGGACAACTATCCTAGGGGGTAGTTGTCCAGGTGGTAGTTGTCTGGGAGGGGGGGGGGGGGAGGTAGTTGTCCTTTGGGGTAGTTGTCTGGGGGTAGTTGTCCTACGGGGTAGTTGACTAGGGGTGGTTATCCGGGGGGTTGGATGTGTCCGGATACGGTCCAATTTCATTTAAACTTTCACCAGTCTACTTCTATAATTTTTCTGCTTTCCTCGAGAGTAGTTTACTGTCAAGGTTGCATTTCCCTTTAGTGTGTTTGAAGGATGTGTCCAAGTCATCAAATTCATTTTGTGAACTTGACCTCTAGCCCCTATATAACGACCACCAGTGAAAAATATAGAATATCCAAGGTCAAATACACATTTTCATATACCCTCATCATACTGAAGGGCCCTGCAATCAGGCATGCATTATCATCACCCCATCACTTCTGTTGTAAGGTAGTAACAGTAACCCAATCCTTATGACTCTGAGACACTCTACCGGTACTCTATTTCATAGACCAGCAGCTCAATGCTTAAAGATAAAGACCAGTTATGGTCGTGCGATTGCATTGTGAAAGAAAGGTTGTGGAATCGATCAGAAAAGGTTGATCATCTAGCATAAGTATTGGTGTGTACTGCAAGGTTCTGGAATCATCGAAATGATAAGAAATTTGGCCCAGTCTTCGTAAAGTTACAAGCACTGTACACAGAAAGATGTATATGGGACTATACGCACATGTGCGCAACACATGCGTTTATCTCTCACACACCAATAGATAAACTAATTTACCAAATATATCAATAAGTAGGCGGTTTCCCGGCAAAATTTGTATCATCATGTATTAGTCAAAACATATTCTTTCACATGATTGGTAATAGGTAAGACTAGAGCTTCCATTTCATTTTTTGAAATTGGGGCGTTTCCAATACTGGTCTTTACCTTTAACTATGAGTTGAAGGGGTGGTCCATCATGCTTTAATAATGAAAATTCAAAGTATTATATTAAGATTTGTATTCAAGGTATTCAAGAAAATCACACAAAGACAAGAAAATTATGTATTGCAGTGGATCAAACAGACTGTGGTGACACTGTGATTTCCCTTGTGAACAGCTTTCAATTTGGTTTGTACCTCTGAGAGTGAAAAAAATGAATAAAACAGATAAGAGAAAAGAAATGATATACTAGTAGTGGAGGGGCAAAAGAAAATAAGACGATATGACTCCCCCTCCCCCTCACCCTACAATGTAATTATTGATGGCTTTGTGCAATCACATTTCATTCATGTAGTGAGACTGGTCCCCCCCCCCCCCCCCCTATAAAAAAAAATCTCATAGCGCCAGTGCCTCATAGGCTGGACACATCCTTCTACCCTGCATAGAAAACGTGTCCATTAATACATCCAGGGCACAGGTTAATTAGCACAGGTATAAAATATCTTTTGTGAGAGAAAAAATGGATTCAAATAAAAGCTTCTTTCTCTCTTGTTTCCGTCCCTTTGCATTCTCTCTCTTCGCAGTCATGGGACATTTTCTTCCGCAACGCTCAAAACGGTGCTGCACCGGGAACGGCGTACGTCCCTCCACCTCCAATCTCCAGCATGTACCCTGTCATGCCCCAGGCGGCGACATCACAAGTACCGGCGCCCTCACAGGCGGTTGCTAAGGGTCAGCTGGACAGGAAGGTTATCGAGGACCATCTTTCGGTGCAAACTATCATCAGGTCATATCAGGTCAGTTAGAGCCGCAAGTTCCTCAAAAAATTGATCTATTATGATTCTTGTGTAATTTTTTTCTTCTTCAGATTTTGCAGGTCTTTCTTGTAAGATGCACCTCCATGCGTTTTCACTACAATTCCTCCAAATACAGTCTAACCTGTGTCAGGGGGTCACCTCTCTATAGCAGCCAACTGTCTGTAGTGGTCCTTTGTATTGTCCCTAAAGAAGAAAACAGAAATGCCTGTTGGGGGCCTGTGTAGAAATGTAACCTGTCTACAGTGGTCACTTCAATGCATTACTGTATTGATGTATTAATGTAGTACTTTAGAGAGAAATACAACCAAACCTGTCTATTGAGGCCGCCCGAGGAGGAAACATAAGAAGTGACCATTGTAGATAGGTGGACTTTCCAGAGGTTCTTCAACGCATTTCTTTCTTGGAGGAGACAAAATACATGGCCACTATAGGCAGGTGGCCTTTATAGAGAGGTAGGGCTCAACAAGACAGGTTTGACTGTATGAGTATAAAACCTGTCTAGAAAGACCACATGTCTACAGCACTCAACATCTTCTCTGCTTTTCTACAGTGGCCTGACTGCACACTATTATGGCATGTATTGTAGATGCACGAGAACGCAATGCAGTGACGTGATGTGAAATGCTACCAAACTTTAATACAGAAGTGTTTTTTCCAATAAAAAATGTTGCCCACAATCAAAGTGTATTTGAGCAGGGCAAGAAAGACCACTTGTATTTTTTGTAGCCCAAACGCTTCAAGGTTTAAATCAGCATTGATTTTTTTCTCCCAATCCTGATTAAAAGTGATAGTACTCTTTTCTTTCTTTTTCAGTTGATGTTAACTGCATGAAGTGGTTTTATCTCACTTTTAGAATTTTTTTTTTTCTGGTTGTTTTGATTTTGTTTTTGACCTCTGTTTGTCTCTGTCTTACCAACTAATTTCCCCCATGTAATAAAGCATTTTGTAACTAACGCTTCTGGGAATGCAATGAATAACCGAAATATATTCATACAACAATAAAAGTTTCTTACCATTACAGTATGACATGACATACAGATGTATCAATATTTTCCAATTTATTAGTTCATTTTCATTTTAATCTTAACATTGAGTAAGGACATGCAGTCAAACCTATATTTACTCAACGTAAAAAGTAATTTGTTTAATGTCTACTAAGTTTTCATTGTCAAAGGATGGATCTCCCTACAACAGTATGTCTACATACAATGTATATGACATCACTAACACATTCTAAAAGGGGCCAAGATGGCTGACATTAAATGAATACTTACATGTTTCATCTTTAGGTTTTGCAAACAATTAGTAAATGAATGAAATTTAGATGGAGTAAGTAAAGAACAGGAAAAGTAAAATTTCTTGATCATGTACATGTCGTTTCTTACATAAAATTCAGTATTAGACTATCATCTATTTTACCTTAACAGTAGAAAAAGCTTTATAAACCTGTGTATTTTGCATACTTTTTTAGTGAATGGGTATACATTAGGATCACATGGGTGAACACATTCAGTGAAACAAGGCCGTAGTGAATCCAAGCAGAAAGTCAAACAATTACAAAAGGGCAACATATCTTTTGTGTTTTAAGCCTCTTACAAGTAGGTCATTTCTAGAAAGTACATGTAGACACTGTCTTGAAGCCTCGTTCTTATAAGCCACAGTGACCCACTGCGGTAGATGGCTGAGACATACATGTACATGTAACAAACGTTTCATGCTCTACGTTTTCTATCTCTTTAACACACAGAATAGAGTGTGTATGCATACCACAATAATGTATGGCTTTGGGTGCGTTCAACTACTTTTATTCATTCCCACTTCCCATTAAATTACACATTATAAAAAAAGAATGCTGCGATTTTACCCTATTACATGTGAAAGGGCCCTATTTTGTGTGTCAGTGTCATGGTTTTAGCTATTCCTGTATTTTACTGTAAATGACCCCGGAGACTGGCCTCCCTACCTCAGAATTTAACCAGAAGTGTGGATTTTAGTCATGATAATGACATTGATTGCAGTCTTTGCAGAGAACTTTTGAGTTGTGTTGTTTAAAGGCCAAGATGACAAAATGAAATTGGGGATTTTAGAAATAGAATTGTTATTTTTAGTGGCACAGGCAATGACTATTTATGTAAATTTACACATTTTTAAAAACATTTTTGTATATATCGGTAGTATAATAGTCCAATCGAGCTTGACTTTATGTGCCTTCAAACAACTCAGAAAATAACCAAACAATGCCAATGTCAGAGCTGCCAACCGTTACGAAAAATTCGTATTTGTTACGAAAATCCGAAGGGAATACGAAAATACGAAAATGCCTTCCAAAAGTCCGAATTCATGAGAAATATCGTCTGCTAACTTTAGCATGTAGTAATTCAACTATGTTCGCTGCTACCGAATTCTACGTAAAAGCAAACAAAATAAGGAGCAGCGAAAGATTGGCTCAGCAGTGCGCAAACCTTACAGCTGCATGCGATATGACTAACGGGACTTCACTGCGGACCAGCCCGGCGGTCCCGGCGCCACTATGTGTGAGCGGCCGCCGGAGTTGAAGATAGTCGAGTCGCGCAGTGGAACAACGAACGACCATTTCGGCGTAACCAATGCGTGGATATTGACACAGAATGGTGGGAAATCAGCAAAAGAAGACCAAGAAATGTTTACAGAAGTACTATAAGACCGAATCCAGTATCCAGTACCTGTGTATTCGGAAGTCTGAAAGAGAAATTCATCTTGCATTTTGCAGCTGCATGCGATATGCCTACTGGGATTTCACTGCAGACTAGGCCGCCGGTCCCGGCCGCGCGATGTGTGAGCGGACGCTGGAGTTGAAGATAGTCGAGTCGCGAGGTGGAACATCGAAGGACGATTCTAAGTTTCAAACAATGCGTGGATATTGACACGGAATAGCGAAATCAGCAAAAGAAGACCAAGAAATGGTCTCAGAAGTACTATAAGACCGAATACAGTATCCAGTAGACCTGCTGTAGATCTATTTTTTTGAAGTCTGAAAGAGGTATTCATCATGCATAGACCTAGATCTATGCATTTTGTACTAGATCTATGTTATTAATTTTTTTAATGGGAATTATTTAACTAAATACACATGTAAAATGCTCCAAAATAAGGCTCATATTGCACCTGAGAGCATCTAGAACCCCAGAGCTTCCAGGGCCCTAAGGCGGGCCCTGGACCCCGGCCACATAGTCGGGCGCTCCGCGCTCGAGATGTGCGCTGCGCGCACATTATTTGGTGTCGTTTTCAAATCCTCCCTATTTCTGATTTCCAAAAGTTGGCATCTCTGGTGTTGGTATGTCTGATTTTTTCCACAGTTTGCAACAGTATTTATCCTCTTTCTTTCTTCAGGGTTAATTTTTGTTGTGTTATTTGGTGTGTATCAGTAAAATATGGTCTTTACGGTATGCATTTGCGCTGCGTTACGACATCAATAGGTTTTTAATAGGTGAAAAGAAGGCCGGTTGAAAAATACTAATTTTGATGGTAAAATACTAATTTTGGAGGTGCTGAGTACTAATTTGTACTTCCAAAGGTTGGCAGCTCTGCAATGTACATGTACTAGCATGTTAAAGCCACGATTCGTCCCTCAAATCACTTTAGGATTGCATTAAGCCTAGGTTAGTGAATGGATGGTTTATTTAAGTAGGCAACAAATATGTGAGAAAAGAATTGTCTTTTGTTATCAATGGTACCCTTAGCAAATCTATTGAAAAGGAATCCTTGCCAATCCGTATTGACTTTTCCTTTTTCTCCATCTCACACTAATCCGGGGTATCTTCTCTTTCTTTTTGGCTGGATGCCCAGACTCAAAGCTTCCCGCCTACCACACACCCATGCCACTCCCCTTTTGATGTAGTCTTGCTTTCACACCCTGTTGTACTGTAGTTGTTGTTTTTACTTTTATACTTTAATACACGCAAAAAGACAACATCAGTACAATCACTTGTACTTGAATTTTTTAAATAAAAAAACAACAACAAAAGCAAAAGAAAACAATACCAGTGCTTTAGATGTACAGTACATACATGTAGTTTCTTGTTTCAGGGCTCTCATATTGATAATTTATCAATTGTTCAAATAATTACATGTTCAAAACAAAGGTACATATAGGAGAATTGGAGGCCAAGCCAAACTTTCGGCTGCAATGTTCATTGCCGGTTTCCAAGTTCGGAAATTAGTCCTTTCTGTCGTCTCTTTGAACCCTGTATGCTCTAAAACAGACACACACCCTTCTGGCTCAAAATCGAAATACGATATACATGCAGCACCGAAAATAACTACAGTACTAAAGACAAAATATCTTTCAGGTCACGAGACCTCTTTAGAGTTATCATCCTTCCGTTTGATCATGTTATCACAATCACATTCATGTTATCGCAATCACACAGGAAAACAGATAAGAGAGTAATGGTTGGGACATTAATTTGTACATGTATGTAATGTACATTGGCATTGTATCAGTAGCCTTTGTCTTAGCATATGCATGTGGTATATGTTAGCTTTGATAATGATAATAAAGTGATAACAATAACAACAAGTTCTTTGTTTTCTTTACATACACCTGTATGAGTAGATCTACACAATATATGATATAGTTTCATGCAGGTCAGGTAGTCCAGCAGAACTTAAAGAGAGAAAGAAAAGAGAAAATCATTATTGTGTTGAGAATTATAGTAGAGTGAGTCAGAAAAGAAAACAGTTTAAACTGACAAACAAATTTCATGAAATCTGAAATCAAAAGATTAAATGAATCGTATAAATCCTACTTTGAGATTTTGTAGGTAAGATCTACATTATATCTAAACATACATGTACAAAAAAAAACATGTGCATGTATAATATAGGAAACTCTGTTAACACTTCACATCAAAGGCTTGTTCAAATATGCCACTGTTTTTTGTGGGTGTAAATGACACTGCACATTCAGTGAGCTCTGTGTTAAAGGTACTATGTCCCATTTGCAGGCCCAAAAAATGAAAAAGTTAAATTCCAACTGCATTTGAAAGATAATACTAATTTAGAACTTCCCTAAAAAAGGTGGGGCTTGAAAATGTCTTTAAGTGGGAAAATAACGACTATTAGTTGTCAAATCGACTTTAGGGCTATAGAGCCCAAAAGTAATAGTCTTGATTTTCAGACAATTGTACCGAATGGTCATACGTATTATGCTGCGCAAAGATTCAATCAGTTTAATCTTGGCCATCACAAGAAGTGGGTTATTGATGTAGACAAATGCTCATGTACCCTTTACAACTCTTTTCATGTATGTTATTACCAAAGAAGAAAAAAAGCCAGTCAGTCACTCAATAGTGTCTGACAGTGAAGTCTAGCAAGTAAACGGGTTTTCTTGCATAATTTGAATATGAGGACACTGCTAACGTTTAAATTTCACAGATAGGACATACATGACATATTCATAATTCCTGCAAAGTTCTACAGCATTTGAGGTTGGCTGCAAAAGGGACATAGTACCTTTAAGTTACAATTATATATGAAAGGGGTCACTACAACTGTATGTCACATAAACAGAAAACTTACAACACTATATGATAATGGTTTACCTTGCCATATCTGGACAAGGCATAAGAAGTCATAGACACAGGAATATAATAATTTAATAATTTTTTGACCATCCTTTGACCAAGTTTTGTCATAATCTTATCATCTTTCCTACAGTGTACTTTATCTTAATCTTATCCATTCCTGTCATATTCTGAATTCAACTTTCTTACTATTCTTGATTTTCTTTCAAAATAATTCCCTTTTCTTTAGTTTAAATATCATGTTGTACAGTACTGTACACAATATCCCCTCCCCCCCCCCCTCCCACCTCCCCTCCACCTTACCTCTCCCCTCATGCATACATGTACATGTATAAGAAGAAAAAAAAAAATCACTCTTCACGTGTAAGAATAAAATCAATAAAGAAAATAGAACACTGTCAAAGAATGCACGTACACAACTTAAGATCAATGCAGCATATCATAGACAGACACACTACATCACGTACATGTACATGTAGGCTACACGTTTTAAGTTATTGACTTTTGTTTCATTATACCATCAAATATACATTTGTTTGGACCATAAACTTTAAGTGTAAACTGTGCAGCATTATTAAACAGGTTCACTATCTTGGGAGAAAGACATGTACAGGTACCTACATGTAAACATTGTATGTGTACAGGTTTGAGAGATTAGTGGTTTCCATACTTTTATTCTGGGTAACTGGGATAAAGACCCCGGCCACCTTACAAAGAATCTGATTTTCCACGTTGAGAGTAACCTCGCTAGTAATAACAATAACACTATACATGGAGTTTGAGTGCACAAGCGGGAAGTACACATTTTGTATGGCTTTCCACTTTGTTGTTGACATTGACAAATTCTCAATGACAGACAGTAAAGTCGGGCGGGCAGTGGAACTATTTAACGACTGCTGAAGAACTTTGTCCCCAGATAAGGGTGATGATTCCAAAAGTAAATTTAGGTTACGTGAATCAATGAGTGTTTCTTTCTCTTTTTGTTTTAAAATGGGGCTGATGTTATTTACATGAGTTTGCAGAATGATTAACTTTACAGTTGTGCATACATTTATATTGAAGTTTATGATAACAATATAAAGATAAAGGCTAAGGAATTTCTCCCCAAGGTATATTTTAATGCCAACCTTAATGGAATGACCTTTTACACACAATTTTTGTTGGAATCTTTTTAAATTCTTATACATGGACACCTCCAATAAAAAAAATCACAATGTATGTTGGATTCATGAAGAGTTAAAGCAAAAACAGTAATACAGACAGCAATATTATAGATCTCATACAAAAATATTCTACTGGTAATTACATTTTCTACACAATGTAGAGGGTGGCTTGGGGACTCTGACTATCTAGTACCCCCCTTCTGTCTGTCTTTGTCTCTGTCTATTTATCTCTATTTCTCTCTCTTTCTCTCTTTTCTCTGTCTTTGCCTTTCTCTCTCTTTCTCTCTCTTTCTCTCTCTTTCTCTTTCTCTCTCTTTCTCTCTCTTTCTCTCTCTTTCTCTCTTTTCTCTCTCTTTCTCTCTTTTTTTTTTTCTCTCTCCCTCTCTCTCTCCCTCTCTCTCTCTTCCTCTTATTTTCTTCTGCCAAAAGCAGTATGTTTTGTTTGTACAGTACATGTATATTAACATTGATTATCCAGTCAGAAAACATTTCATCACAGGGCTTTATAAAATCAACAACAACAACAAAAATACTTGTAGGCCTACAGTAGAAAGAAAGCACTGATGTTTTAATACAACTAAAATTATTGTAATTGCTTTGCAAGCTTAATGACCAATAATGTGATAACCTTGCTTCGTCTTGTGTATGGTGATGCGTTGATATGAGACCCATTCCTTGTTTCCTACATGTACCCTCTTTTTAAATTGTCTTGTTGCTTGTTTGTTTGTTTATTTATGTATTTCTTTATCAGTTCAAACAGTTTTAACACTCTGTGCAGCAGGGCCCAGAAGTTATTACAGAATAAATGAATAAAGAATGTATGTATATATTATGTACAAATATTGTAGTAGTAATAATTTTTGCTTGTACAATTTTTGTCTGTCCATTTTTTTTAAAAATGGCAGCAGTTTTCCTTGAATTAGCAATGACTAGATTTTCACTCATCACATTATTTTCATTTGTTTCTACACATTGTGCATGTGTGTACTGTGTAAAATTGTTTGTGTCATTCTAACCTACAATGGATTGCTGTAATAACTAACTCTTCTCCAAGACAAAAAAATAATTGTATGTTTCCTTTTGAAAGCCTCTATTAACCTTGACCAACTCCTGCTCTTAGGGACAGAAGGATGCCTGGTCATGGCTTTTACAACCTATTTTTATGACATATTGTTGTATAGAAATATACTTGATTTTGACCTCAGCCTCCTTCCCTTGTGTTAGAGCTTCCCTTTCGTGTCACAAAGAATTGACAGGTTTGAAAGAGGGAAGGAAAATGATGATTATTGGTGCTATTGTGAATAGAAGGAGATAAATTTGGGGCCTTGGGCTGCCAATGTGAAGTAACTGGGGTTTTAGTTAGGACAGACCCCAAAATAGTGTACCCGAATGTCGTACTATAGTATCATACTGTCTGTCACATGCACCCAGTCCAGGACAGTGTTTTAAAGCCCCTCTGCACTAGTTTGGCCAGGAGGGATTAGATCTCCCTTCATGGTCACTGACAGGTGGTTATCTCATCAAATCAGCACTCAAGTAACATAAGAAAAAGGGGATCATGGGGGACCAATGGTCACCGATTAGGCATTGTTTGCTATGTAGAGGGCGCTAGTAGCTATAAGTAGTGCAGTGGGGCTTTTAAAATGGTGCTTTTGAGAGCTACATGTATAAACATATTTTTGTTAATAAATGGAAACAGGAGTATCCCTAGATAATTCCCTCAAAGGACATTCCTCTAAGCACATAAAGAAGTTTTAATTCTGTGTATAAACAGATTACTTTCATAGTTTGTCTTATAAATGCATTCTTCTAACCCTTTGTTTTGTTTTGGTGAACTATTGTCAATACACCTCTTCATACTGGTCAAACTGCTTGTAGATTCGAGGTCACTACTTGGCTAAACTTGACCCCTTGAACATCTCTTCTGCAACGACAGGTAGCCTGCCAGATATCGTTGCCGCTGGCCATCCTACATTAGGACTAGGTAAAACCGATGGACACTGTCCTACATGGATGGAAGAAGCCATTTTGATTTTCAGAATGGCTAGTATTAGGGTGTTGCAACAGAATGGATACAATTCAAACAATTTCTTTCAAAAATATTTTTAGATTTACATGTATTCCCATATCCCCATCCTGATCAGCAAAATAGTTTGTCTTCAAGATTGACAAGATGATACACTCTGTTTTACTGGTCAACTCATTTAAAAGATGTGCACTGTGTATATATTTGTAAAGGTCACGACTCTTTACAGATTTTTGTAAAAACGGAGCCCATTTGCCTAATACAAATCAGAGTCTGATGCCTCAATTAATATCTACACATACATGTAGACAACTGTGGAGGTATGCATAAGCATTGTACAGAACAAACACTTGGCTTTTGAAGGTCAGAGAGACAGCTAGAATATCTCTTCTTACACTGGTTAGGTGAAATCTCCAACCATAGGTTGTGATAACAAAACAATTATCTGAAACTCAATCGTCATAGTCTTGCTCTTGAGTAATGTTTACTTGATTGTTTTGAGTTGTCACGAACTTAGCGCCTCTGAATCTGACATTCTTTTGATGTACCATGTACATGTACCTTTTGACTCAATCAAAGAAAGATGTGCACTCTTTGTGTACTTGATTGTTTTGAGTTGTCATGAACTTCAAAAACATCTAGATCTGATAATGCTTTGGTTCTAACTATGTAATGAAGATTCCTGTAATTTTCCATGGATATCCTCTATACTGGTGAGTAAGTTCATATCTTGATCGGATGTAAGGAAGTGTTTTACTGCATAGTCATTGAAGCCAACGCTCTTTAGAAATAGGTGAATGAACTATCAAGTTCAAAGTACTGAAACAGAGATATCATAGCCCATGTAAAATAAAAATATATTAACCTTGTATGTTTAGCCCATTTTCATGTTTTATCTACGGTACATGTATGGCAAGAGTCAACCTCATTTGTACAACAGTCTGTTAGTCTGTGACAAAAAAGGAATAATCAAAATGAATTCAGGCATGAAATAGAAATATGCACTGAAAGATGATGGATAGAGGCAGTTTGATTCAGAAAACTAAGAAAGGATAGGAATGGGAGGAAGTTCAAAGAAGATAAAGAGATGAAAAGGATTACATTGTAGGAGGGGTAGAGAGGAGGGGTACATGTACATGTATGTCAAAGGGCAGAGGAGGAGGGAAGGGAGGGGGGGGGGTAGAAAGAGAATATGAAGAAGTGGTAATCTGACATTTGCTTTAAGCATCTTAGATTTGCTTCAAAGCTTAGGGATTAGGTTGGGCTTGCAAAATTGGGATTTTACATGTAGGTTAGGATTAGGGTTGGTTTCAGGTTGAATTTTAAGAACCTATATGGGGTAAGAAATTGACTGCAAAGTACTTGTTGCTCAAGTATTTATCATACAGCTGAAAAATCAAAAAAATAAGGAGACAACAAATGGTACGATCGAATAAAGAAAAAAGTGGTTAATATGAGAAAAGAAAGAAGCAAAAAGGAAGAGATGTCTAAAAGTAGACATGGACGTAAATGTCATCCTCTGTCGTTCTGAATAGCGAACAGACGTCGCCGGAAGGAGATTCGCTGGCATCCGTAGAAAATCCACCTGTCTTTCTAGAGGCTGTTTGATTGGACGAGATGTGACTTCCTCTTCTTCGTCTTGAAAGCATTTTTGATTAAGGTTCATTAGACCAGACTCATATTGATCCAGTCGTAGCTTGCATCCCAGGCTTTCTGCAGATTTAACCCATACATGTACATATAGCAGTTCAGGGTTTTCTGAAGGTTTCAATGAATCAGCATTTCCTCCTCAAATTGGCAACAGTTATTCATATTTTCTACTCTTTCACAGTTGAAAAAATGAAAATGTGAGAAATAAAACAATGTGAATTAAAATTACCTTACAAAAAATAAAAAGAAACATCAAGATATTGCCAATTTGAAGAAAATGTAATTTTGAAGAAAAAAATAGTGATTGTAGATTCTGCATTGCCAATTTAGAGGCTCCAGTAATTATTTTTCGATCTAGCCATTCTTATTCATGAATAACACCGTACTGCAACATTTGGAGTCAAGTTTTCCAGTGATATTTGCAATTTATGCTCATGTATAATTTGTAATTTTCAGCTTTTTGGATCACAAGATGAAAAGAAAATATCACTAATTGCTTTGAGACTCCCAAGTGCTCTAGGTCAAAAAGAAGGTTAAATTTGGGGAAGGTGAACAATTATTTGTGTGACCTTTTTCATTCATTTTATGTTGGTGTGGAAGGATATCGAAGGAAGAAAAAAAATGTCTCCTAAAATGGATACTCTTCCGATGCTCTCATATTTGAAATATAAAAGGAGATGCTTGAAGTGTATGGGCCAAACTTTCATGTCTCATATGTTTGTGTAGTCCCATGTACCTATTTCTTTGTGTAGTGCTTGGGATTTTCAGCAAGACTATCAACCACTGGAGTACTGGTCATGTGATTTCATTAGGAAAGAAATGGGAAGCAATTGGGAAAGGGCTGATTATGTACACATAGTACACAAGATTGGATGTGTACTGTGAGGTTGTGGCACGATCAAAATAAATGAAGAGACTCAATTTTGCTGAAAATTACTCGCACTGCACACAGAAATAGATTTATGGGACTACATGTACAATATTCTTGTGGCATGAAGGTTGGGTAAAAACATATCAGCCTTTTCTTGGCATATTTTGATTTTGAATACATGTACAACAGCAATTGAAGAGCAGTCTTAGGGGATATTTGTTCTGTGATGTTCTTCCAAAATGACATAAACAGAATGAAAAACTTCAAAAATATTTTCATTTTCCCAGAAATTCACCTTATTGTTAGACATTAAAAAAAAAAAAATAGAATTGGGTTTCAAAACATAGACAAAATAAATGACATTGAACAAAGATGAATAATTGATGTGAGATAATAATTAAACAAGTGGAGGACATAATGGGGAATATACTGGAGTTCCATACAGGTACCAGTATATTTTCTACCAAATTAACAAACAATGTAATTTTAATTGAATTTGTGATATAACATCAAGATAATACAATTGTATATGCCTGCGTAATTTGCTTGTCGATTAAAGTTGATAAAATTTTAGTTATACCTGCTGAATTCTTTTTTTTTTCCCTCTTTTTTTTAAAGATGGAGAAAGGGGAAGAATGAGATAGAAATACAAATTAGATCCAGCATTAAAATAAAATGTTGAAGATAATTGGAAGAAGGAAAGGAAAATTTAAAAAATGAAGTCCACTTTCACTTGTAAATGTACATGTACACTATCTCCGTAATCTTTAATCTTTTCCTTTAAATGCTTAAAACTGGATGACAGTCAAAACAACCGACAGTGAAAACAAATCTGTTTAAAAGCTCTGGGATGAGACTAGTCTCGTCTCCTACTTAAAGAGAAGGTTGAGTTCTGGGAAGAGGTGAAAAATAATAAGTGAGCATTACTCATTCTTATTATGCAAGTGTGGAAGAACATCAGTTAAGACATGTTCCCTGAAAAGCATGGCTCTTCAAATGCCTTCATATTCTAAATATGCATGTAACATCGTAAACATCGGGGGGCCGGCTTTTTACGCCATGTGTTCGTGTAGTCCCATATACATCTTTCTGTGCAAGTGTTTATAACTTTACCAAGAGTTGGCCAAATTTCTTATCATTTTGATGATTCCAGAACCTTGCAATACACACAAATTCTTATATGCTAGATGATCGACCTGTTCTGGTCGGTTCCACACCGTTTCTTTCACAATCCAATCGCATGACCAGAACTCAACTTCATCTTTAAGTTAAAGTGTAGCTCTCAGTCTGGAAATTGGAAATCAAATTAACCTTTTAATGCCAATTTGGAATGGAAATTTATTGACCGACTTATTATTCCATTGAGCTTGAATGATGCCGTGTTTTAAACCAGTATTCAATTGAAGTCAAGATAAGATGATGGAGTGCAATTTGATAAAATTCTAGGCCAGGGCATTTCATTATATGGGTATGAAGACTGGAGAACAATACTAGGAAAAGAATCTTTATTTTCAACTGATATTTTAAAAATATTTCTCTTATAAAGAAACTGTGGGGTTCTCCCCTGCATTAACTGTTCATTGTAGAGATCATGATCATACAATTGAAATTTGAAAATGTTGACTTCCTCTTTCGATTTTGTGTGTTCTTTGGTAAATTTAAATTGAAATTCAGTTTATTTTTACTGGTGTAAGTTTACAAGTCAATTTACAAAAGAGAGATAATCATAAATCATAGACAATTACAGGAATGGTTGACAGTCAGTTATATACTGCAAAACAGAATCATGATAGCTTTAAGCGGGTAGGATACATGATAATCAATTTTATTTGACGAGAAAACCGACAGAATGAAAGAATAGAAGTACTTGGGGAAATGCCCTTCTTTTTCCAAACACAGGAATTACAATATCAGTAATGTCGTTATGTAAGATTAATCTGCTTTTACTGGTCTGTGGGGAGATTCAGAGAGCCATTGTTGGGGAAAATTAAATCTACTGCCTAAGTTGAATGGATATGAACGATGCACATACAAAATTTATTATGAATACATCCAAGGGACTAAAGATTATTAGATTTTTTCAATGGAATGAGCCAACAAGTTAATTGATTTTTGTTTACGTTTTTCATTTAAAAAATAAGCGTAGGTTTAACGAGTGGGAGAGTAGACATCCCTTCGCATTTTATTAATTTGTCATTGAAACATTTTTTCTATAAGGGATGTTTGTTTCAGTATTAATAGAAGCAAAAATCTAAAACAAATATAAAGCAGAGTTAGACGTTAGGTTCAAGGTCTCCTTATATATGACTCGGGCTCTAGTTTTAGATAAACGTTGTATTAAACCCATTGTTATTTTTAATTTTTTCAATCAAGGCTAATTTTTATGCCTCCGCCACCGAAGGTGGTGCCGGAGGCATCATGTTTTCGGGTTGTCCGTCCGTCCGTCCGTACGTCCGTACGTCCGTCCGTACGTCCGTCCGTACGTCCCGTTTGACCGTTATCACAATATCTCAAGAACCATTTAAGATTTAAACTTAAGACTCGGGAATAGTATTTATCACCATAGGAAGACGATCTGATTAGATTTTGGAGTACGTAGGTCAAAGGTCACAGGTCACAGAGGTCAACTTATGAAATTCCTTGTATTGAGTTTGTTAGCGCGATATCTCAAGAACCATTTGAGATTTAAACTTCAAACTTAAGGATAGTATGTATCACCATAGGAAGACGATCTGATTAGATTTTGGAGCACGTATGTCAAAGGTCAAGGGTCACAGAGGTCAACTTATGAAATTCCATACATTGAGATTGTTATCATGATATCTCAAGAACCACTGGAGATTTAAACTTCAAACTTAGTGATAGTGTGTATCACTATAGGAAAACAATCTGATTACATTTTGGGTCACGAGGTTAAAGGTCAAAGGTCACAGGGCTCATTATGTATGCAAAAACAGCTTGTGATCGCGTTATCTGAACAACCGATTGATGGATTCCTGCCAAACTTTGGTCATGTATGTATCTTGCAAAGCCAATGAACTGATTAGATTTTGGGGTCACGAGGTCAAAGGTCACAGCGCACATTGTGTATGCAAAAACAGCTCGTGATCGCCTTATCTCAAGAACCGATTGATGGATTCCTGCCAAACTTAGGTCATGTATGTTACTTGCAGAGCTGATGAACTGATTAGATTTTGGGGTCATGAGGTAAAGGTCAAGGTCATGTGGCTCATTATGTATGCAAAAATAGCTTGTGATCGTATTATCATTAGAACAGATTGATGGATTCCTGCCAAACTTAGATCATTTATGTATCTTGCAGAGCCAATGAATGGTTCATAAGATCAAAGGTCATGGGCTCATTATGTATGCAAAAATAGCTTGTGGACGCATTCTCATTAGAACTGACAGATGGATTACTATTTAACTCAGGAAATCTTGCAGAGCCAATGAACTGAGTAGATTTTAGGGTCATGAGGTCAAAGATCAAAGGGTCATATATGTATATGAGAAATTGCTTGTAATCACGATATTCTGAGAACATGTTAATGGATTACAATTGAACTTGAATTTGAAAAATTTCTTCCGTTTCGGTTTGTAAAATTGCTCTATGACGGAGGCATCATTTTCGACTGCGCGCAGTCGAATTCCATCTAGTTTCTATTTACATATTGTCAAAAAGGAGACAGAGGGCGAAACCACTCCAACCCAATGTTTGTGATGTTTTTAATCACCGAAGGCCCTTTTTTTTTTACTGTTTTAAAATAACTTTGAATCCACTCAACCCCCCCCCCCCACAATAATTCCTTTTTTGTTATCACCAAAGTCATCCACCCCCATCTTACATTCCTAAAAACATTCAATTATTATATTTAGTTCCTGAATGTTAGTAGTATTGACTAAAGCATTGACATATTTTATTTACCTTCATGCTGTTTTGATATCATGAAAAGATATAATGCATTTCCACATGACTTAATTTTATTTGAACCAGACTTCACAAAAACATGTTGTTTTTTCTGAAATTTGTTTAAAGAAGAACTTGGCAAAACATGAAGTGGACATTGCATATCCAATATTGGATTTAGATACATGTATATTGTGTATGATACAGTTCAGCAGATTGCAGACTATAAACATAGTTGCCAAAAATAGCTTATGCCTGACTTAACTTTAAACAAATATTTGTTTATGCTTGTCATGAAATCATCTTTACATGAAATACAATTTATATTCTTGACAACTTTTGCTCAGAGTTGTTGGTGATTCCCTGGATGTAGTGCATTTCAGTCCATTATCTGATGAAAATAACAACAGCTACCAAAAAACAACAACAAATGAATAAAGGTGAATATGAAAACAGAAACAACAACAAAGCAAACAAGAAAAAAAAGCAACTGAAAGCATCTTCTTTGTAAACAGTCAATTGTCCAATAATTATTTGGGAAAGTTCGTAAAAGTGCCTCTGTTTCATTTTCTCCAACAGTATGACAAATAGTTTGCCAGATAACAAAATTAAAAAAATTCAGGGGAAGGGAGTTCTTACTTTCTTTGCCTTGTTTACACAGACATGTACCTTGTTGCAAAATAAGACATTGCTTCATTTTAATTCTTATTTACTCCTTTGAATTTTAAGATAGTCTCAAAATAAGCATTAGCCAACTCAATTTAATTTGTCCTTCCGGCATTCTCAAAGTGAAGCGGCGGAAAACTGTTTGTATTGGAGAGACTTATCCCTTCGCAGGTTCCCGTTTATGAAATCGGACTATTGAATTAGGATATGCTGATTGTTAATTAACCTTTCGCCATTCGATTGTTATGCTTTCATTGCGATATTCATTACGTCTGCAGCCTTTTAAATATGTACATCGTCTGTCTCTGAGCATCGCCATTTAAAGCCTGTTCACACTTTTGGACATGTATTCGAAAATCGTATAAAGAATCATTGTATAGCAAACGGAGGGTACAGGCAAGATAGCAACATCGTTTAAAGAAGCGTTGTATAAATACACTGGTTTTGACAAGGTTAGTTGACATGACAGCTGGCCGATCATGAGTACGCAATCATGGTAAACCCTGCCCAGTTATACAATTTTTTTTTGTACGAAATGACGGTCAGACTAAAACTGGATGCAGTTTCTTTATCGAGTTTTTCGTTTGAAAATTCAAGACTTTAATATTTTCACTATCATTTTATAAAGAAATAATTATAGGTTTGAAGTTTTGATGATGATATCAACATAATATAGCAAGCCCTTATTAACCTGGTGCTTTGCTTCATTATTATAGAATAAACAAACAGAAAATTGATCCTTCACTGTTTTTGTCTTGTGAATATTTCCCTACAATGTGTATAATCAATAGTCCGTCTATTGATATGCCTTTGAGCTCCTGGACAACTCCAGGGACCTCTTTTAGGTGCCTGGGCATTGTTTCACGAAACTGTCACAAGTACAACTTCAGGACATCCCATTGAAACGCGTGTTAAGTATAATACGCATGTGTTTCAATGGGTTGTCATTGAACTTGTACTTATGACGGTTTCGTGAAACAATGCCCTAGAGCCTACCTACCATGTTAATACATAAAAGTACAGTGGTACAGTATGGACTTGCTTTGTTGACAGCCATCAATCATCATATAATGAGTGTAGACATTTAAAAAAATAAAGCATTGATCGTGACCATATACTGTACATGTATGCATGACCACTGGTACATGTAGCTTATGTTTGCAGGCTTGTCATCCACGTGTCTGCAAATGGCTGACAGCGCACTTATTAAACCCTGTCTATCAGTAGCTAGTGAGAACCTTACACCATGTGCCTTATTATTCAGGTCAGGCTGCCCCGGTGCCTGGGGCTTCCATGATCATGTACATGTACGTGTACGCGGTGAGGTGAGAAATTACTACAGAGACCATCGATGTACATAGCGCACACGTTTGCCTCCAGTGTACGACATCTTCCGATTACCGCAGCACATGTACGTACATGAGTAATGACCCACGTTGGTTCCACACAGATTATTGTAGACTGAGGTGTGCGTGCATGCTTGCCCTATCAAATGATATCCCAACGGATAATCCACCCTCGTCCCCAGTTCCTTCATTTCCGAAGCCTCTGTCATACAGAGTTTTTTGTGCTCTAAGCGTTGAAGAAGAATGGTGGGTCTTCATTGCAACAGGTTAATTGAGGTTAATTAGGGGTGACAGCATTCTTGGTATGTGTGGTAGTAAAGATTTAAAAGGGAAGTCCCTTCTGGTCGGTGTAAAGTTGGACTTAACAAAAGCAGAAATAAGCAGAAACATTAGATAAAAAGACATGATGACGCCACTCTTAGCATGCGTGGTAGCATAGATTTAAAAGGAAAGTCGTCCCTGGTATAAAGATGGTCTTAACAAAAGCAGAAACAAGCAGAAACATTGAATACAGAGAAATGATGACAACATTCTTGGCATCTGTGGTAGCAAAGATTTAAAGGGGAAATCCACCCTGGTGTGAAGTTGGATTTAAAAAAAATGGAAAGAGGAACAAATGAATGAATTTCAATGTAAGGATGAAGCTGTGATCGATCAATTGCAAATTAGCAATTCTGTGATCTCCCTTGTGTGCAGCCTTTTATTTGTTTTGTCTTTTATAAATTCATAACTTTTCACTATTCCTCAAAGAAAACATTTTCTCATTCCTGTGGCCTCAGATGTATAACTAGAAAAATGTATGTTCCTGTGCAGGTACCTTTGTGAAAGAGATCTATTCAATCAGACCACAACTTACAATGGGGATCATAGATTTGCCAAATTGATCAATTACAACTGTCATTTTCAGTGTGCTATATTTAATATATTGTACCTTTAATCTGCCAGTGTACTTCAAACCAGTATTTACACAAAATTAATGTAGGCCATCGCTGACCTTCTTTTGGCCATGCTTTAGCCAATGAGGTCATCATACATGTATGTATATTTAGCATGTCAAGACCACCAGCTGTTGTGAAAAGCAATCGCTTGGACCATGGTAAAGTATATCTGTACGTGACAGATCTATGCTTTACATACATTACATGTAGGTTGCCATCAGGGGTGTATAATTGCCAATAGGGTACTGTCTTGGTGCTGTATGTGGTAAATGTTTTGCACACAGTATCACTATCAGATATATACTTTGTGCACGATGCTCTGACGATAATGGCTGCATGCTGTATGTTGTAGATTATCGCACTTATCCGATCCCTTACTTCAGGATTGGGCCTGACATATCCTTACCCTAAACCCGACTTAAAAAATAAACTAAAGCATAACCCGAGCCTTTATTCTCTAATCTCTATCATTAATGAAAACCAAGCGAGCAAACGTTGCCGGAAATAGGAAAATGTTGGATCACCCGTTTGCTGTCGTGCAACCGTTTCATAAGATGTCTCTGATATTATGATATTGATAAGGAGTTTTCAATAACAGTGAAATTGATATCACACCTGAAACGGGCATTGACAGATTTACCCACATCATCAAATATACACTGTAGCTCTTACACATACACTCTCTTAGTACTACACTCTCTACATGTTAAGTTTTTAAGATTTCTTTTTGTAGTACAGGTACATGGTCCTTTTCTGCTTTTTCTGGACATTACTGAGTGTTGCATTTCGTATTTATTTTTTTGTTGTTGACACGTAGCAATCACCAGAGACGAGACTTAAATATGTACTGAGCACTTCAGAGTACAGATATCATATTTTAAAATTAACATTAAATTCTGTAGTTACTGTTATCCAGTTTGTAATACTTCATGCTCTTTGCTTTCTCTGATAATCAAACAGTATCACATTATTTATTTAGATGTTAAGTATGTACCTAGTAGTTAGTACCATGCAGTACTAGACAGAAATTGAACTTTGATTATCAACATGAAAGTTAGTAATTACTATATAATCTTTTTATTGTACAGCATGTTTTGTCTATGCTCTGAAAATTATTTAAACAAATATTGCATTTTGTATGTGATTAATGTTGAGTAAACACAAAGAGTAGTATGATACCTAATAATGTATACACTGGATACATATACATGTACAATCAAACCTGCTTTAGTGACCACATGCTTAGAAAGACCACCTTACTATATAAAGACCATTTTGTTTCTAAATAACAGTGAAATTGATATCACACCTAAAATAGGTAATGACAGATTTATCCACAAATCACTTCATACAAGATATCATCAAATATATACACTATCTCTTACACATGCACTCTCTACATGTTTGATTTTTAAGATTTGTTTGTGTAGTACATTTCCTTTTGTGCTTTTTCTGGACATTACTGAGTGTTGAATTTTGTATTTGATTGCTGTTGACATTAAGTAGCAATCACAAGTGACGAGACTTGAATATGTACCGAGCACTTCAGAGTACAGATATCATATTTGTAATTAACATGAAATTCTGTAATTACTGGTATCGAGTTTGTTTACTTCATGCTCTTTGTTTTCTATGAAAATCAAACATTATCACTTTATTTATTTACTGGTACATGTTAAGCATTCTTGAGAGGTTAAAATGTACCTAGTACCATGCTGTACTAGAGAGAAATGGAACTTTGGTATGAACATGTAAGTTTTAGATTACTATAATCTTTTCATTGTACAGTACATGCATGTTTTGTCTATACTCTGAAAATGAAAATATTGCATTTAGTAAGTGATTAATTTTGAGCAAACACAAAGAGTAGGCCTATGATACTTTACATACATTCAAACCTGCTTTAGCGACCATCTGAGTAGAATGACCACCTGACTATAAAGACCACCATTTTTGTTTCCCTTGAAAATAGTTTCTCATAGGAACATGTACTAAAGGAACCTGTACATGTAAAGACCACCTGCCTATAACGACCACTTTTCTTCTCTCCAAGTAGCAGTCTTTATGTACAGGTTTCACTGTTGTAGACAGAAATTGTTTTGAAATGCAACGTTACTGTAATCTGGTACGGTTAATCTTGCCATGTCGTGCCCTTGACATTCAAGGAGCTTCACATGATTCTACTTATTACATGTGTGGCATTTAATGATGAAGATTATATACTTTAATAGCAATGCATACAAGAAACAAAAATTGGTTCGATACTAAATTGTAATTTTGTGGTTTATTGCAATCTCTCCTAATCCTGTTTTGTCTGTTTCATCTTGCTTCGTCCTTCAGAAAATTAAAGAGTATTGCGTTTTGAAATTGATACTTGTTTTGCAATTAATACTTGTTTTGCAATCACTGAAGATAAGCATGCACTGAGCAACATGCAATAGATGGATAGAAATCCTATTTTGAAGTTGAATTCTGTTATTGTTATCTTTGTGTTTTCCCTGATAAATCACTGAATATTGCATTTTGTATTTTATACATTTTGAGTGATCCCTAGAGGGCAATGCACAGTAGATTGAAATCCTGTTTTGAAATTTAACTGTGACAGCAATGGCTTGTGAACGTTCTTAAAGGTAATTCAAAGTTTTGGTATGGGGTCATGAATTTGGTTCAAATGAACATATTGGAAACATATGCGATCCTACAATATTCAGTGATCGTCGTCGCGGTCAAAATCGAGTCTTAAGTTATGAAATTATAAATAATAATCACTTTATGTTGTATAGCTCCCTCTCAAGGTCAAGATATTAATTAAGCTATAAAACAATGTTTCTTGACTGATATCGACCGACTTGCTATTCCCGTTCGCAAATTATATACCACAACTACATATTCTGAGATTTTCAAGGTCGCAGCTACCATAGCACGGCCGTAGGAGCTATTTGAAATTTATCAAAATTTACCGGGAGCACCAGTAAATCTTTATATTCAATTTTTCTCGAAAACAGAAGCGTTTTAGGGGCTAAAATTTATAGTGCTTTTATTACATCCACAGGGGCATCCAAAAATATCAAAATTGTAAAGAATCACTATCCACCCATTTTTCAAAATTTCCCAAAACTTTGTAATACCTTTAAGTATAATTTTGTAGTTATTGTTATCCTGATCATGTGTTCACATCTTGCCCTGATAAAAGAAAAATAATTCAAATTTGAGTGTTATCTAGTGTTTTGAATATTTTTATGTCCTTATCATTATTACAAATATGCAACAGTATTTTGTTGAAAAGATCAATTTTTATCATATTTTCTTAATACAAGGTGTTATCATATTTTCTCTCTCATTTGGTTTCATTGCATGCATGCAAATACATATTTTTAGAATTTTCTTCATGTTTAATATGAATTTTGATGACTCATTTTTGTTATCAATTCCATTTTGATATCCTTTTCCTTGTTTAAAAATATGGATATTAAGCTGTACTTCAATATTCATCCTTTGAAATTTTCACCTTTTGACATTTCTTATTTTCTTTTTGCATGATTTCTGCCAAAATTGCATTACCGGTAATTACTTCAAAGCAATCATTTTAGGGTGTTTAATTTGTTTTCCTTCAGTTTTTTGGTTGATGCATTGTTCTTTCTCATCTTGAAATTACATCGAAATAAATTTTGGTTTTGCTCTCTGCAATAAAAATCAATACATGTGACAGCATAGTGAACATGTTGACAATTTCTATTTGCAGGATATCTACCGGTATGCCGTTATTACTGTTTAGACTATGATATCAAAATTGATCTGGTTATTTAGTTCCTTTGAGAACTAGAGTTTAACTGGATATGATTGAATATTTCACAAACTTATGTATTACTCCTAGATGAATAGAACCAAAAGTAAAAGATGAAAAAAAAAATCAATCAATGAATGGGCCCTTTTTCATGAAACCTGTTATCAATAACAAGATATGATAATTGTTAAAAGCTACTGGATATCCTTGCATTTAATTGGCTGTGAGCAGATTTGTCATGGATCTGTGGCACTTGTTGAGGGTGACAAGTTTCATGAAACAGGACCCTGATCATAATAACATTTTGTCAATATTATTTAAATTTGTCCACCGAGTTCTTTTACAGTACAGGTCTTTTCTATGAATAATGTGTTTACATATTAAATGTAGAAGAGCTCTGTTCCTGTAACTTTTATAAATTTTTCCTTATTTGCATGAAACTTTTTGCAGTATATCATTTCAAAAAGATATGTATGCATAATGCAGGCCTGATTGATGTCTCCCCCTTCTGATTTGTTGCCTTTTCATTACAGCAGTTCTGACCCAAAATGGTGTGTTATTAAAAAATAGACAAAGGAGGATGTACGATTTTCTTAAACATACCCAATTTCTATGTACAGAATTTTATATCTGAGTAACATAGAGCACATTTACTGTTTGCCCTTTTTTGTTCGGAAGAGGGGTGGGTGAAAGTCATGTCTAGTAAGTTTTCAGAGAACTCACTGTTTCTTTCAGCCCGACATAGACAAATATTATCTTGTTTTAGCTCCTTATCTAATTTGGGCTTTTCGCCCAGACTACAGACAAAAACAAACAAGCAAATAAAAAAAAGCAAAGAATGAGCAACAAGCACCAAAAAAAACGAGAAAAAAAAATTCAATCTCATTTTGGCAGTCTCCCAGCCCTACTCCTGAATACCCTATATCTATGTTTGTGTTGTGACTTGTTCATCATCATGCAAAACCCAAATTTACCTGTGGCGGCCATTTTGCATGTGTGTTATCCCTTGTTTAGATCCGTGGCCACAACATGGCGCACCTTGATCCCCTCGGCATCAACGCAGCTGACCTCACAGAGGTCGTACCTCCAGAGCTGGTCCTCACAAGCTACCAAATGGGTAAGAAAATCACGAGAGCCGAGAAGCCGCCATGAGCATGCCTCCATTTTTCTTTTCTTTTTTGTTTATTTGCTTCTCTCCTTTTCATATCTACCTGTAGTCCGCTTCTAGCTTCATTGCATCTTGCTATTAGAGACCTAGGGATCGTTTCATAAAGAGTTCGTAAAGTTACGCATGACTTTACAAATGACTTAAATATGAAAAGCCAAAATGGGATGCTCAATCACTGCATCAACTAAAGTTCAACTGTGCAGATGTAGATTAACATTCTTATTATAACAAACATTTTTAATGCAAAGTATATTTGTTGCCATAATTTTATTGAGGTAATTGGAAATATAGTCACACTTTGTGAAAACATCCGGAAGCACTTTGGGTATCCTATCTGGCACTTCATATTCAAGTCGTTCGTAAAGTTATGCGTAACTTTATGAAACACCCCCCAGTATTCACTTTTCTGAAGGATGGTGTTTGGTTCATGTAGATGTAGGCACTGTTTAGGCACCAATTCAGCATTAATGTCCTCGGCACCCTTTCAGCAAGTTTTTATATTTTGAAAGCCCTTTACAAAATGGAATTGAGATAATCAAAATGTACTTAAAAATTGAGTCCACAGTATGCCTTTATTGTACCTATTCTTTATAGGCCTAAACACAATAAAATATGGTTAACTTGTCGACTACAGAATTCTGTTACTCACATGGGTTTAACACAGGAACCATCCAATTCCCATAAAGAAGGGGTTAAACATATGATTGGAGATAAATTTGGTACCCATGTGCCCTAGGGCATGCTGGCCGCTTTTAATGGCCTGAGAAAAATGCAGGAATGGTGCCTATAAAATGCCTACCATAGTTGTTTTCACTTTACCTTGTTTGCCTTTCTTTATTGATTTGTATTTATATTTTACACTTGGGTAGGGTAGCATACTGGCCAGAAAGAACACAATATGCACATCAGAGTCTGACCAGTGTGTAGTTTAGACATACCGTAAATAACGTTGTATAAACCGCCCTTGTGTATTAACCGCACCCCTCTTTTTGCCTGACACCTTGACACAATGTGACTGACTCTGTGCCCACAGATAGGAGCACCTCTATATGTACCACAGTGTGTCCACAGCATAGAAACATATTCACTGTGGATTGTGTGTATGACACCATGACACACTGCCTGTTTGACACTGTACAGTGGCCACAGTAACAAAATCATAATTGGTGCACCACAGTGGGGTCACAGTGTAGTTTTAGAACATGTTTACTGTGCTGCACAGCAGTTTTAGTGTGTTACTCTGGGAATGTGGCACAGTGCAAAAATACTGTGGCCACATTGTGTGACCACATTATCGATTTGGAACATTTCCACAGTGTTGACTGTTGTGAAAACACTGTCCACACTGTTTCCACACTTTGACCACAGATAATTACCACAGTGTGGTCACATGGACTTGCATCACATTTGAAGTGTTGGACTATGTGAGCACACTGTGGGTGCTGATCACTGTGTTCTTTCTAGTAGGGTTGTGTTCATACTTCATCGCATTTAGTCATGGGTAACATCATTTTCACTTATGTAATTTTTCAAATTCATTTTCCACTAGTAGTTTAATATCATACATTTTCATAAGTTTTCATTGATGAAAGAAATAAAATATGTATGTATTGCTTCACCTCTCTTGCAAATAAAAAGATATCTTTAAAAACAATTTTAAAAACAACTTTAAAAAAAATTAATTCAAATCTATGCATTTAAACAGCTGTTATGCATTAGGGTCCCCGTTTATCAAATTTCATATATCGGTATACTCTAAAGTGAAGCCTCATTAGGCATTTTGCATGATTTAGTTACAGGTTGATTTGGTACAATAAATCCTTTTGATGAGGTTTTTGACAGTTATGAAATGTTTAGAAGCTTCATAATTTGGAATTTATCGGTATGCTAATGGTATTCTGAAATTTGAACTGCTTTTTTTTTTTCTCGAAATGAATTGTATGATGGGCTTTGAGACTAACAAATAAATACAATGTTCATATTAGTTGTTTAAATTGTTAATTTTACTCCCATTTTTACTGAAGTAAAGATATGTTGAAAAGTGCTTGAATTTTAAGTTGAAATATGTCAACGATGCGTGCAGTATGTATGTGCAGAAAGCCCTAACAACTATAAAAAAAAATATTTGAAGCATCTGAGTATCTTGTAACAAAATGAGCAGCAAATAAAGCGTTTGGTGTAGAAGGGCATTTCTAATGTTATAATAAAAATATAGCAATATACATTGTACTAGATGTAGATGGCAGCAAGCATGAATGATGATGTAGTTGGAAAAAATAAACAATTTCAATGTAGTGCTTAGATGCTTTCTTTGTTCCCTGTAAAGCAGGAATAAATTATTCTGACATCTTTCCATGATATGATTGTGACATTATGGTTTATTCTTGATAGATAAAGTTGATATATTCTCAGAATTATTTTATCTATAAAACTTTATAGATCAATAAAGTTCTGAGAAAATATACATTTCATCTCTGAAGAAGAAATCATATTGTCACCCTCATTTCATGGAAAGAGGTATAGTGTTTTATAAGAAAAATATATTCCAACTTTATGGGCTACGGTGTTGATGATGATGGTTTCTAGATATGTATGTCATCTTCAATGTAGATCACCTTGAGCTGAAATATGTAATCTTACATATTTACATTTTCATTTATTTATTTCCATCTTCATTTATTGATTGCCATGTGAAGATAAAAGTGATATTATATAATCTTCATAATATACACATACAAAATTAGATTGCCAGTTGACATTGTAGCATATGATAAAAGATATGTGTTGCTCTACAGCCGAAAGAAAATATGCAGAAGATGATTGTTCACTTTAGTTTCCATTGTAAGTTTTCTTTAGTATGGCAAAACATATGCATTGATGCACAAATGTGCTGTGATGATGTCATGGGCAGCTGCCTAACGACCTGCATCCATGAATATTTTAAATGTACCTTGAATAAGATAAGGTACGAGGAATTGAAGACTGAATATAAAACCTGATGTCTTGTCGCGTAAAAGCTGATTATGGTATTTTTTGTCGACCGGAGTGTGTGATATAACACAGTCAGTCAGAAGTATTTACCTTTACAAATCAATTAGTGTTTGTTTGGGACGTAAGCCTACATAATACTTCATACATTTTACATGAATGAGTCACCCATGTACACTCATACACTCATATCTAGAGTCAACCATTACAAAAATGTTCTATGGTGATTCCGCTATGTTTTTTGATTTCCTGTTGCCTGTTTGCTTCAGACTGCAAATTGCTTTTGGCAGCCATCGGAAGTCTGTTGTGAGGTTTATCTGACCTGGCAGCCACTTGTGCATGCAAATCATATGTGTATGGTGATTACTGATTAGGTTATAAATGGTCGTTCACATTTGATGTTGTAGACTGGTGGTGGTTTGCCAAATCGTTTTTTAAATGACTTGAGCTTAATGCGTTTCACATTTCTTCAGTTTTGGGGCATATTATGAGAAGAGAAGGCACAGAAAACAGAATACTGACAGGAAAAATTGAGGGAAAGAGAGGCAGAGGGAGATAGCGCATCAAATACATGGATAGAGGTTCATTTGGCTGACTGGTAACAGAACCATTGTCACATAACAACGAACCAGAGACAGAATTAGATGGGAAGCCTCGATCACCAATGTCTGGAACATACAAGGCACCAGCGAGAAAGCAAGCAAAGTCTAGGCCTAGGAGTATTCACTCTTAATCAGAGACGGGGAAAAGTAGCCGAATTCTTCCAAGAAGAAAATCAAAATATTCTAATCAAGTCATTATAAAAAGCGATTATCGTCCAGACAGATAATCTATGCATGCTCCTACCCTGGGAGAGTGGGACATCTAAATTACAGTATGATAGGAATGAGTCACATCCGATGAATATTCTACAGGTCTTGTTACCATAATACAGTTTGATGATATCAGATGTGATTCGGGTCAGGGATTATACACTGTCTAGACATGTCATGGAATACACCCCCATTTACATTTTAAAAGTAATCCCTTAGTGGTGTTGAATAATTCAAATGGGTTTCTCTTTATGTATGTGTACCTGTAGGAGTGCTGAACTTAAAATTTCATGAATTGAATACTGAATGAATATGTACAATTATTTTGATAGAGATATAAAAGAGACATTTCTCGAGCTGTATAGGAATAATAAATGATACTGTACATGTACATTTGCCTTGTAGTATAGAGGGAATGAAACATATAAGTCATTTTTTTATTACATGCTTGTGAGAAAAAGTAATAAACACAATACTAATCTAGTGCATCAAGACAGAAATAGATTATGCATTAGTCAATAGCCAGGCATGTTTGTGATAGATAGGACATGCTAATTTAAGAAACTCATGGTGTGGGTCTGAAGATAATGATATCTAGTTCCCAACAGAGAAGCATTAGCAATGATGTTTCTTCTTATTACATACATAATTTGTTGATTAATGACAGGTATGCCAGGGTAATAGTTTCTTAATGATACATATATAAGGAAGTATTTTGCTCTATAAAGCAAGAATACATTTTTTTCAACAGGACTTTCTTGGCATGTGGTCTGTGACTGAATGATATATACATACCTGGATATATATACAGTGCGTCCCAGAAAAAACGAAACCGAGGAGTATCGATGTTTTATCATAACTTAATCACAACCATAATTAATCAATGATACATATTTGGAAAGCTTAGAGTCTCCTCTTTCAGTTGATGCTACTCCGATGATGCATATTTCACGCATGAGTGATCAAAAGCAATTTGAAGGAAGGAAACCAAAAAGAGATTTGGCGGGCGGTATCTGAATTTCGAAGAAAAATTCACATTTCTAGAAAGTTGAGTTTCTGCCCTTTCATATGACACCTCAATCAGGAAAAATGGGCGAGGAATAACAAAGTTCTGTTTGTTTAAAGTAGCCCTTACATTTTCATAATTTTAACAAACGAATTCGTTTTCACTGGGTGCCTGCCGTAGCAAAAAGCAGATTTGACAAAAGACTTCACTCCGTTTCGTTGACAATCAGCCATGCATGAAGACTCTCGTCTACGGCTGATTGTCAACGAAACGGAGTTAAGTCTTTCGTTAATTTCGTTTATTGATACGGCAGGCAGCCAGTGAAAACGAATTCGTTTAATAAAATTATGGAAATGCAAGCACTACTTTAAACAAACAGAACTTTGTAATTCCTCGCTCATTTTTCCTGATTGAGGTGTCATATGAAAGGGCAGAAACTCAACTTTCTAGAAATGTGAATTTTTCTTCGAAATTCAGATACCGCCCGCCAAATCTCTTTTTGGTTTCCTTCCTTCAAATTGCTTTTGATCACTCATGCGTAAAATATGCATCATCGGAGTAGCATCAACTGAAAGAGGAGACTCTGAGCTTTCCAAATATGTATCATTGATTAATTATGGTTGTGATTAAGTTATGATAGAACATCGATACTTCTCGGTTTCGTTTTTTCTGGGACGCACTGTATATATAGAGAGAGAGAGAAGAAGCTAAATGATATCACTTCAAAATCTCCCCCTCCCGCAAGAAAAAAAAAGATGCATGCAATATTTTATGGTCCTATCCACACTTCTTGAGAATAGTTTCTTAATGGGAAAGAGGAGTAATGGAAAAGAGCACTTTTTCCTGCGGGACAGCGGCTGGCATGCTATCTTCTTTTTCTCTGCCTTTTCACTGATTAACTCAAACCAAGGACCTCTGCTAATTTAGCCTCAATTTACCTGATTGCCTTGTCTCGGTAGACTCGTTTATTCATAGCATTGAAATGAGGCCAGGGGTTCATGGGAAGGAACATTAGGATGTTGATGACTAATGATCGCATATTTCATGAAAAGCGTGTTTTTCGTACCCTCTGTAGATAATCGCAATATTCAAAGAAGATAAATGCAGTTCGCCATTCGTGGGGGTTTGTCCATTTTCTGAATTAGGTATAATCCCTCTAAAATACAGTAGTGAATCCTGATGATCACAAAACAAATCTTATTGCAGCTTATGAAAGTGCACAACTTCCAGTTAGAGCTCATGCATTTAGTGTTATTTCAGATTTCCAAAGTAGTGCAAATTAACAACATTTGAAAGCATATGGCAGTATGCCACCTTTTTTGCATTACACCATCATGTCCAAGACTGTACCGTGATTATTGTTTAACCATGTAGACTAGTTCTGTTTACACTTTTACCCTCCGGTTAAAGAGAAGGTTGAGTTCTGGGAAGAGGTGAACAATAATTTGTGAGCATTACTCATTCTTATTATGCAAGTGTGGAAGAACATCAGTTAAGAGATGTTCCCTGAAAAGCATGGCTCTTCAAATGCCTTCATATTCTAAATATGCATGTAACATCGTAAAAATCGGGGGGGGGGGGGGGCCGGCTTTTTACGCCACGTGTTCGTGTAGTCCCATATACATCTTTTTGTGCAAGTGTTTGTAACTTTACCAAGACTTGGCCAAATTTCTTATCATTTTGATGATTCCAGAACCTTGCAATACACACAAATTCTTATATGCTAGATGATCAACCTTTTCTGGTCGGTTCCACACCGTTTCTTTCACAATGCAATCGCATGACCAGAACTCAACTTCATCTTTAACTGTAATTCTCTTCTGTAAGTTCTGTAAGAACAGATTAGTCATTGCACCAGATACCACCTGCGGCTTCGAGATGTCGGAACTTGTATCTGTGAGTGAATTTCAGCATTAAAAGTGAAAGGAGGTCGACTGCAAGCTCCATGCAATGCATCGTCTTATATGGCACCTGACACCTTTAATCTGTGTCCTTAATAAGTCGGGATTCTCTTTTTCCAAAGGACACAAAAGGATATAATCCTGCGCTTAAAAGTGGTTTTTGAAGAAATATTTGAACTCGTTCAGTTCATGACAACTCCAATCAATCATGTTACTTTATTCATAGTCGTTGGCGCCGTTCACATATGAAGATAATGTTTAAAGTTGGTCCTACATGTATAACCTTAAAAAGTACTACCGATGTACTCAACTTCACTGGAGTAGATCCAAACACCAAGTAAGGAGTAAACACCAGAATATCATGGTCATTGAGTTTTCATTCTGTTGCACACCCTAGTTATTTAAGAATTATTTCATTTTTGTGTGTATTGTATTTATAGTAGTTTGTGTAATTTGATTTAATCTGCTTATTAAAAAATGCTAAGATTGGCTAGTAAAAGAGGCTAGTAAAAAATGCTAGATAATGAAATGGAAATATTAATCAGCAATTATATGTATTAGGTATTTGATCACTTTTTCAACAATATTGTTAAATAAAATATTAATGGCTTGAAAAAACAAAAGTAAGTTTTAAATTTTATTTTGTGGGTTAAATTCATAATTTTTGATGTAGAGTTAAACATTCATCTAAGGTAGATCTTTCATAAAGTTGGAATTCACAATTTATGCCATTTAATGTAGAGGTACTGAAGTTTGTTTAGTAAAGATTTCATCAATGTCCATACTTTGATTAGTGTCATTTTTATTTTAATTATTGTGTATTTAGTGATATCATAAGAGATACTCCCTCCCAACACAATTTCTTTGTCTTTCTCTACCCTCTGACCTTTGACCTTTCCAAGATGACAAAGACATGGATCGGGTGTTCACCCTTCCCACCACTACCTTCATCGGTGGCGACAAGCAGGCCCTGCCTCTCCGGGAGATCATTGAACGAATGGAGGTAAGTTGAAACAGTAGAAGTATTAAGGTTTTTATACCTCAACGACGCCAAACTGACTTTAGACCAAACAACAAATGATGTCACAGAGAAAGGTAAAAAGTTGGTTAGTTTAGAGTTAGGGTGAAATCTGTTTGTGACTGAGGTAAAAGCTTGCATTTGAATATTTGGTGTAAATGATGCTGTTATTCCACTCAGAATACTGGAAAGATTAATTTTCATTAAAAAAAGAAATAAGAAAACAATACTAAGCTGGAATTCATTGAGTTATTAATGTAAATATGTATTGAATTTATGAAAATGAAAAATAAATAAAATAAAAACCTTGCTTGAGGATAAAAGAAAAAAAAGTAATCTTCATAAAAATACTTGAATTGGGATCATGGTTTAACTTTTCAAAAGGCAGTAACCGTACTCGCTCAGTCATCAACTGTATTGTAGCAATTACATGTTCGTGGATCTTCTGTCATAACAAATATTGGATGCCTACTAAATGCCTATAAAAGGCTTCATAAATCATACATGTACATGGGGGTGTGCCACAGGGATCATTACACTGACCTATACTGTTCCATTCACAAACCTGTTCACATATATCCCACTTTATGCAGAATGTGTACTGCCGCAGCATTGGTGTAGAGTACATGTTCATCAACGACAGGGAGAAGTGTGATTGGATCAGGCAGCAGTTTGAGAAGCCAGGAGCCATGCAGCTCTCCAAGATGGACAAGCGGCTCATCCTGGAGCGTCTCATCCGCTCCACCAGGTACGTATGGCTCCGCCCATCTCAGCTGGGGGGTGTTTCACAAAGATCCTAAGATGAACTTATCTCTAAGTTGGACTTAACAGTTATGGAAAGCCGTTAGCATCATTGAAAATATTTTTTTAAAGTTATTTTAAAAGGCATAAAATGTTGATTCAAATCATTCATATTTTATATTATCATGGGAGATTTCATGTTCTTAATATTGAATTTATGAAAAGTCTAAAGTACTTGTATTTTTGCTTTTGAATGTATTTCATTATAAGGCTACAAATGGCTCTCCATAATATTTAAGTCTAACTTTAGAGTTCAGTTTGAATCAGAATGTTTGTGAAACACCTCCCCTGGGTCTATTGATAGTTTGAGAAGGGCACCATCCATGTCACACCCATGTATCAATTGGCATGCAATGCTAAATGACCTAAATCAATGATGAATTAATTAATCTCAAAAAGCATTTCTCTTATTACAGTCAAACCTGTCTATAGCGATCGCCCAAGGGAAGCATAAAAAAGTGGTCTTTGTAAACAGGTTTCTTTAGTACATGTTTCGATGAGAAATCATTTTCAAGGGAAACCAAATATGTGGTCTTTGTAGACAGGTTGTCACTAAAGCAGGTTTGACTGTATTTATAATTTAGAGCTTATCTAATTCTTCATATACGTATTCCAAAATATATCTATTTAAATTATTTGATAGTTCTTTTATTTTTTTTAAACAGTCTTTAGATTATGTACACTGTAAGTATGGTATTCACTTCTCTGGGTTAGTCTCAAATCGTGTTGTATGCTTGTTTGCTTGCTCTTATGAACAAAATACCTGAATCATTTTAATCAAATTATCCAATGGTAAATGAATACATCCTGATTTCAAAGCATTTCAAGGCATTTTGAAGCATTTTGAATAAAACTAGACCAAATGGCAAAATGTCAAAGGACATATTAACAAAAATTATTATTGGGTATATTTTATACTTACATGTTACATGTGGTCTTGGGTTAGTGATAATAGCATTGTAACTTTAATGTGATATGCGATTTACCTCATAATTATGATTGAAGTCAAAGACTGAGGGGACTTGTCCGAAGTTCCATTCAGTATTAATTCCATTCCATAATCAAAAACAGTTATGTCAAACTCCTATTTATACATAATTATTGTTAAAATAGTAAAATATTGACAGTAAAAAAATAGGAATTTGGTTGCTGTATATAAACCCTAGGGGGGTTATCTGGACAACCACCATAAACAGTAAAACTAGTAAAAGAATCATACAAAATGATATATGATATATGAATAGACAATAACAAAAACAACAACAAACAAAAGAACCAAAACAAAACAAAGTTGAACATAAGTAAAACAAGAATATAGACCGCACAACCCTAAATATTATATTATAATTGATGTAATTCTTGTTCTCTTGACCCCTTCCTGTATGTCAGGTTTGAAGAGTTTCTGGCTCGTAAGTGGTCTGCCGAGAAGCGCTTTGGCCTGGAGGGGTGCGAGGTACTCATCCCTGCTCTGAAATCAATCATCGATGAGTGCAGCGCTAAAGGTGTGGAGAGCTTCATCCTTGGCATGCCCCACCGGTAGGTAGACAAGAACAAGTGGTGGAAGGGGTGGCAGAGGGGAGAGAGGGGTATCAAAAGTACCCCCAAAGGGCGTGGACGGGGTAGGAAGACATGGTGGAGGGGTACCAGACATACCCCATTGTAATTGGAAGAGTAGTAAAAGGGACAGTAAGAGTGGTGGGGTAATGAGACATGTCCCACCAGTAAGTTAACAGGAGTGTCGCGTAGCCAGGGGGGGGGGGGGGCGGTGGGGGCGGTCGCCCCCCCCCCCCAAAAAAAAAAAAAAAAAAAAAAACGCCGGCCAAAAAAAAAGAGAGAAAAAAAAGAAGAAAGGAAAAGGACGTAGGAAGAAAAGGGATTAAGAGTCGAGAACGGTCCAACAAATCGTCTTCTTTCTCTTATAATTTGATGAAACCTCAAAGCTTTCGCGCTTCGCACCCTCCCTCCTAGGGAGCGCGCTATGCGCGCTTTGTAAGTGGTTCGCACGCTTCGCGTGCTCACTACCGCCCCCCCTAAAATGAAATCCTGGCTACGCGCTTGGGAGTGGTAGAAGTGGAAGGAAGAGGGGATGGAGGGCTACTTGACATTCCTCACTAGTAGGTAGCCAGAGGTGTTGAAGGAGTGGAGAGAGGGGATGGAGGGGTACCAAACGTGTCCCAGGGGGCGTAGAGGGGGTAGGAAGACATGGTGGAGGGGTACCAGACATGCCCCATGGTAATTGGAAGGGTGGTGAAAAGGACAGAAAGAGGGATGGGGGGTTTGAGACATGCGTCTCTGGTAAGTAAGCGGGAGTGGTAGAAATTGGAAGGAAGAGGGGATGCAGGGGTACAAGATATGCCACGGCAGTGGAGGATAGGAAGAGGGAGTAGAGGGGTACTTGACATTCCTGAGTGGTAGGTAGCCAGAGGTGTGGAAGGGGTGGAAAGGGGGATGGAGGGTTACCATCCATGCCCAATCAATAGGTAGACGGGGGTAATGCAAGGGGTATGAAGATTGATAGAGGGCTGTTTGGCATTTCCCACCGGTAGGTAGACGGTTACGGTTAAAAGAAGTAGGAAGGATGAATGTTCATGATTACAAATAAATGACACGTGCCAAACAATTTTGGCAGAAAATGTATAGGGGCTGAGTAATGAACATTGAAAGATAAGGAAATCAAGGTAAGTAGGCCCGACACTGTGCTTAACACAGGTCACTATGTGCAATTAAGAGTTGGTTTTTATTGAAGATGATTTTCAGCAAGTTTTTGTGAGTTTTTTTTTATTATACTGGTTCAAACAATCAATCTACTGCAGGATAAACAATCCAGAATGAATTATAGTCAAGGTTTCTCAACATACGATGCCACTACCAGAGCTCATGATTAGCTTTAATGGGAGATGTAAACAAAAAACAGGGTTCTAAAGTGGACAATGGAAATATTTGTTTTCCATCGTTTACATTAAGGGTGCAAATGGTAGTGCGTAGCTTTTGTTAAGGTCATTGATTTGTTTTTCATGATTTGTCGGGTTGAAATAAGGCCAAATTGATAATCAGTTATCTTCAATTAACCTTGCAAGATTTAAGGTTGTGTTTTTATCTTGGATGTTTTTCATTATAAATGAAACCTTATCTGTGCATTGTAAGTTTGGAAATACTCCAAAAAACATTAATAACAACCTGTAAACATAAACAACAAAAGTTGTTGAAATACGGCCAAATTGATAATCACGTTATCTCCAATTGGCCTTGCAAGATATAAGATTGTGTCTTAATCTTGATGTTTTTCATTATGAATGAAACCTTATCTCTGCATTGTAAGTTTGGAAATAGTCCAAAAGACATAAGTAACAACCTGTAAATATAAAAAACAAAAATTGAACTACAAAAATAAAGAACTACGATAATTGATTTGTTTTTCATGACTTATCGGGTTGAAATAAGGCCAAATTGAGAATCAGTTATCTTCAATTAGCCTTGCAAGATATAAGGTTGTGTTTTATCTTGATGTTTTTCATTATGAATGGAAACTTATCTGTGCCATTTTGGAAATACTCCAAAAGACATAATAAACATCAAAAGTTGAACTACAGAAATAAAGAACTACGATGGTTCATCAAAACTAAGCAATGGGTAACAACAACATCAATAAAAATACATTATTTGGCACAAGAGAACATACAACACTTTGATTAACACCTACCAAATGTACATGTGAATATAATAGTGCTTGGTAGCATACCATGACATAGCATGTACTGTTGACATTAAAAACATAGTAGCTAAGCACATGAAGCCCTGCGATATTGCACTTCCTGGTTGGGATGTTGACTTTTTCCCATGGCACATTGCAGATTTCTGTCTTTCCGTTGCACCCGATCGGCCGTGCACCATATCACAGATATGTATAACTGTGATAGATTTGATAGAAATAACAATGAGTAACTGACTGAAATAAGTAACCCATTTTGTATTTTCATATTTTCTCTTTGCCGCTTTAAAACATTGCAGTGGTCGTCTCAACGTGCTGGCCAATGTTGCCCGTAAGCCGCTGGAGCAGATCTTCTGCCATTTTGACTCCAGACTAGAAGCTGCCGACGAGGTGTGTATTAAAATGTTGCCGATCTGAGGAGTTGGGGTTTCAAGCAGGGATCTTGTAGAAGGGGAATGATACAAGAAAATGTTTCCTGTCCTTGAACTAAATGTAAAAGAAAGTGTGAAAAATTACACTTCTGATTGTTAAGTACTAACAAAAAAAATTACCACTCATATCACACGGTCATTTGCATGTTTTAAAGTTGATGGGTTTAAACTTTTTTAGGGTTAATAATCACATTTACATAATTTTCTTTTTGTAAAGACTGATTCATGTGTGAACAAGTTTCTTACTTTTTATAAAATTAAGACCATGAAATCATGTGTTTTCAGTTACCGGTATCCATTCAGAGCACAACAATACCCACAAAATCACACCTTGCATAATTGCATTCCATAACATTTTTCGCTACCCAGTGTTGCATTTGTTGTTATGGAATGGCAATTGTGATGAACTATCGGTATTGTTGTGTTGTGAATCATTTACTGGTGATACACAGGAATGGCTGTGCTCTTGAATTGACAAAAAGGGGAGAACCTAACCAAACTTCAAAATGTTACTTCCCTGAATATTGCCTACAGAAACATCGTGCAACTTACCATGGAAAAACTAAATCACATTTTAACATTGCTCTGTGAAACTATATTAAATTCAATTTAATTTTATTTCACATCTCTTTAAAAATGCATCAAAAGATATACAAACAAATCAGTATAAATTAAACAATATAAATATAAAAACATTCATTGACATGGTACTATGAAAGAAGGATGAAGGGTGGTGGATGTGAGGGATCAACAAAGATCAACAAATGGCTTATCAAGGCTGATCATCTATATTACCACCCTTCAAGAGAAATACATTATCAGAAAAATGATGTAAAAAAACAATCAAACAAACAAAACTCCATTCTCTCTTTCAGGGATCCGGAGATGTCAAGTACCATCTTGGTATGTCCAACTCCCGTCATAACCACATCAGCAAGCGCAACATCAACCTGGCTCTGGTAGCCAACCCCTCTCATCTGGAGGCCGTCGATCCCGTCGTCCAGGGCAAGACCAGGGCGGAGCAGTACTACCGGGGCGATACCGAGGGTGACCAGGTAAGGAGAGGGACATCGGAGGGGTACAAGAGAGGGGGCGTGGTTTTGTATTAGGGTGCTAATTAGCAGGTTATTACCAAATTCAGGGATTGGTCAGGCTCATTGGCTCTCTGATGTACTATACGAGATGGAAACTGCATTGGAGCTGATCTATATTGGAAGAAGCCAGTGGCCATTCGATCGTCAAATTAGTGGCGCAATGCTTTTAAGATTATACCTTGAAAGAGGAGGATTAAAATGATTTGGCTCAATGATAGGGATGCCACTTGCTATGTATATGCAGGATATCTGAGCTGCTTCTATCCAATGTTTGGAAGGGTAAAAATAGGTTAAGATGAATACATGAGGGGTTACAATTCTTGTTTGCAACAATAGCCTGCATGATGTATTGATTGTATTGAGCTAATAGAGGAATTGCGGTCTAGTGGATAAGTCACCCGACTGCAGATCATAGGTACGGGGTTCAAGTCCCGCCGCGGCACTAATGTCCTTTGGCAAGACGTTAATCTACATTTGCCACTCTCCACCAAGGTGTAAATGGGTACCTGATATGCTTGAGCGCTAATTACTTTGGCAGCTCAGCTACAAACAGGGTAATATGTGTACAACGCCATGACCGTCGGAGTCTGGCGGATACCGACGCTATATAAATATCCATATTATTATTATTACTATTATTGATATAATATACTTAGGATTGTACTGTTTTTTTGAGATATAGCTTTGACTTTCGAACCTCAACATCATCTATTGTGTTTTATCATTTTGTGATCTAGGTAATGAGCATCTTGATGCATGGTGACGCTGCTTTTGCCGGCCAAGGGATCGTGTACGAGACCTTCCATTTGTCCGACCTCCCAGAGTACTCCACTCACGGAACGATTCACGTTGTCATCAACAACCAGGTATGGAGATTGACTTTTTTTAACGACTCCTTCACATACAATGCATTAACCTGCCTTGAAGTGACTCTGTAACATTGCCTCAGATTCTGAAAATAAATCCTGGATTTAGCTCATGCTGCAATCATAATTATAAACCTTAAGGTCAGTCAGGAATCCCATGACTTTTACAAGCCAATCGCCTGTCTGATTTACAGATATTATGATTGGAAATCGAAATTTCATTTTTCGTTTTTCTAAAGGTTTTGATAACACTACAGTCTATTGGGGGAAATGAGCATGGTAAAACTGGTCACTCAAAGATTTTTACTTTTTTTTGAGGCACTTCATGATCATTTTGAAGTGCAATTTTTTTAGGGCTGAAATATTATACCATATCACAGACACTGACAACACATAGGGCTGTGCATCTCAGATTTAACATTGTTAAACGGTGCCTTTAAAGGGGAAGTCCACCCTGATAATAAGTTGACTTTAATAAAAGTGAGAGGAACATGTCGGTGAAAGATTGAGCAAATTCTGATTAAAAGTAAGAAAGTTTTGAGCTTTTGAAGTTGCGGTCAATCAAGCACAAATTGGCAAATTGTGAGGTCCTTTCCCTTTTGGCTTTTATTGCATAAAGCCCCTTTTTTTCTTCTTCAATGTAGATAAAATTGACTTTTCGTATTTGTTCATGTTGATTAAGAAGTCCTGAAAAGGACTGAGAATCAATGAAGACTCAACATTTCAAACAGGTTGACTGCCCGTCGTCTTCTGGGCTTACAAACCAGTACTTTCAAATAACATGATTAATTTGATTAAAAAAGTAATGTGTCCTCAAAAAAACAGATATATATGGGAGTACAGTAGGACTCCTTTGTGGTAACTACAAAGTACATTCTCACTTATTGCTTATTTCTGAGTATCCATTTTAAGTATCCATTTTTCACTTTCATTTTTTTTAGATTGGATTCACCACCGATCCCCGTTTCTCGCGCTCCTCCCCGTACTGTACCGACGTGGCCCGGGTCGTCAACGCACCCATCTTCCATGTCAACGCAGACGACCCGGAAGCAGTCAATCACGTGTGCCAGGTCGCCTCCAAGTGGCGCTGCAGATACAAGAGCGATGTCGTCATCGACTTGGTAAGTTTTGTAGCTCGCTTACCAACACTTTTCTACTAAACGATGCAAATTCTTTTACCGTTACTGGTCCAGAGATTGGCTGCTACTTTTTATGCACTGTCCTTTTCTCTCTCTTGAGCAATGTTTCAGGCGGGGCTAAGGACTTCATTATGATCAAACATCTTATCAAATTGCGCTATAAATCGGGTCAGGTGTTTTGACGTTGTTCGACTTGAACATTATTTAACATCATGTTCTGTGCCCTAGATTCCGGAATATTGAGGGATGTAATTGCTTTATGAATAACCTCTTGCAGGTATTCGTCATTTTTCCTGTCGATACCATAGAAAAGAACATTTCTTATAGTTTCTTATCTTCTGTTGTAGGTGTGCTACCGACGCAACGGTCACAATGAGATGGATGAGCCTCTCTTCACCCAGCCTCTCATGTACAAGAAGATCCGTGGTCATAGACCAGTCCTCAAGCAGTACGCTGAACAGAAGATCCAAGAAGGCATCATGACAGAGCAGGAGTTTGAGGTAAGTCACGTCGAGAATTTGTAAGAGTATGTTTAGAGAAAATGTAACTCTGCCAAGGCTCAAAATATAGTCAGAATTTCTTTTTTCTTCTAAATCAATAGTGTACCAGGTGATATAACTTTCCCTTGCCAACGTTTTTGTTTCATCAGTATCTGACCTCTTGAGAAATTAAATCTTTTTGGTGATAGATAGTTGTAGATGCAAGTCCCATGTGCACATATCCATGTAATTTCTGCACAAACAGGCCCAAATTCACAAAGGAGGTATGTCAACAAACCTAGGTTTATGTTGACCCAAACCTTGGTTTGAATCGCGTCAAAACGCGTCATATGACGCTCATAAATCTAGGTTTGTCGCCAAACTCCCTTTATGAATTCGAGCCGAAAGGTTTCTCCAACCTTTGAAATTTGTGTACTTTGGGGGTTCTAAATTTTGTTGGGTAACTGATGGAATTAATCTTTGTATCAGTTACCAGAAATGAAGATTGCCTTGATTGTCTGAAAACTGTGATATCTGTTATGGTCATGAAAGTATGCTAATTGTCATAGCAAATCTAAATTAGAACAAGCTGTCGGTTAATCTGCATGTGTATGCCTACAGTTATAGAGAGTCTGTGCAAGCACCAGTAATTAGTGTTTAATCTGCACAATTTTAATTTTCTATGACACTTTAACAAATTTTCACGAACATAAAGAGATATATTATAATAGATCTGCACATGAGTAATATTTCTTTCTAAAAACCTGCATCTTTGCTCTGTATCTTTGAACAGGAGGAGCAAGATGGATATGATAAGATCTGTGAGGATGCGTACCAGAATGCTAAGAAGGTCACCGAGATCAGGAATGCTGATTGGTTGGATTCACCTTGGCATGGTAGGTCAGAGTAGCTCGGCTAAAGCTTGGTTAGTAATGGTACAGCGCTTAGAAACATTTATATTAAGTGCTTTATACATTTTTGCTATTATCATCATGCATCAGATGAAACGATTGGCTTAGTGCATGATCGAAGCAGAGCTTTAAAGGTAAAGACCAGTTCTGGTCATGTGATTGCAATTGTGAAAGAAACATTGTGGAATCGTTCAGAAAAGGTTGATCATCTAGCATATAAGTATTGGTGTGTACTGCAAGGTTCTGGAATTATCGAAATGATAAGAAATTTAGCCCAGTCTTGGTAAAGTTACAGGCACTGTACACAGAAAGATATATATGGGACTACGCGGCACGTTCGCGATATCTATCTGGTCCGGATAGGTATAATAATTTACCAAATATATCAATTAGTAGGCGGTTTCCTGGCAACATTTGTATCATCACGTATAAGTCAAAACATTCTTTCACATGATTGGTAATAAGAGCTTCCATTTCATTTTTTGAGAGGGGGGCGTTTCCAAAACTGGTCTATACCTTTAGTTGTCTACTGAGAGCCATATGTTGGTCCTTGAGAGCTATAAATTTGGCAAAGTGTATGAAATTAGAATGGCTTCCTTGGAGAAAATAGTATTGTAGGCTGAGCACCAGAACTTGTAAAAACTGTATGAATGGAGCAAAGCTTCCTGGTAGAAAATGTTGTGATATGGTCCACAACAATCTTGGAAAGTGTTCATTATTTTTATTAGGTTTTTCTTTGTAGCAGCGAAGACAGAAAACAAATTGAATTACACATTTTCTGAGCGAGAACAAAGACTATTGAGATGTTCTTAATTGAGAATTTTCTACCAGTTCTTGGACATTTGCTTTTGTACTATTACATACTACCGTATTTGCCGGCGTAAAGGCCGCACCGCCGTATAGGCCGCACTCCCAACTTTGACATTTCGTAGAGGAAAAAAAAAAAAAAAAAAAAAAAAAAAAAAAAGAGAGAAAAAAAAAACGGACCAAACAAAAAGATCGTAATTTTCTTGTAGAACACTCTTTTTTTTTTACAAACTATACCAATTCATCAATATTCTTATAAATCAACATGAAGTTTACCTCAAAAATGATCATAATTTAGCAGATCTTCATCGACTTTTAAGCTAGTACTGTATCGTACGCAGATTTGGTATCCTACAATACCCCTTCCTCGATGTGCGGTGTAATCCGAAATAGCATTTTTCGACCTGCGCAGTTGCGTTGCGCGGCAGCTAGCTCCGTAAGTAACGGCCTGTCCCTTTGTTTACTTTTTGGCGATGCAATGGTACGGACTTAGATCTAGATCTATCGGCAGATTTTTTTAGAAAAATAAGTTTTTTCGTCTTCATGTCAACTATGCAACATAAAATTGTCGGTAAGTTGTGTGGAGTTATTCTAGAATTGTCCTGTACCGTTGTCTAGTCATGCTACCGTTCCTATAGTCCCATACGTGCAAATGGACGTGATGTTTTGACCGCTGAATTTTGTTGTTGTTGCTTATACGCCGCACCCCGACTTTTTGATTTTTTCTCACCCGAAAATACTGCGGCCTTTACGCCGGAAAATACGGTACTTTAATTTGATACTTGACTTTTATATCATCTAGTCGGGAGAGGTGACGAAAGAATATAAAGTATTGAGATCTTATTTGTTGCAATGCTGGAAATCGGTAAAGGAGCTCACGTTGCAGTGTACCATTCTGTGTGAAAACCTGCATTGATAATTCACCAACTACTCTAAAACAAGACTTCAGAGTATGTGTTGAATATGTTCTTACCTGTCTCCTTGACCTTTGAACTTTGACCTAGGTTTCTTTAACAAGGAGATCCCTCTTCAGTACCCGTCTACCGGTATTGATGAAGCGACCCTGACTCACATCGGAGAGACGTTCAGCACCAACCCAGAGGATCTCACTCTTCATGGAGGTTAGTTGATCTATATTAATAAAAACTGTCTCATTCTGAGGAAGATTTCACATAGCTGCATTCTATCTATCTATCTATCTAGACGTATGTCCCATAGCTTGGAGGCTGTTTGGGCCACATTGAAATGGATCTTGAGACACAGGTTCTCCATAACTTACAGTCTTTAACTGATCTAGCTAGCTGCTCAAATGCAATACCCGTCCACAGCTTGATGTTAACAGTCCATGTCCTAGTTGGTCTGCCCCAAGTGCTTCTCCCATCAGTTCCACCTTGCAATTGTGTTTGCCAAGTTATTCTTCCATCTAATTAAATGCCTCAACCACTGAAGTTGTCTTCTTGATAGGAGTGGAATTTATTCTTAATTTGCTTTTAACTAAAGTGTGTATATGTATATGTAATTTGGGTTTTCAAAAACGTGTATCAATCAGGTATGGTTATTTACGTCTAGGGACTATCCAGAAGATATGACTCAGTCTCGAAACAGGTCTGCTGAGTCAGTTTGTAGGCAAAGACAGATAGCATGGATATTTCTGCTAGACCAACTTACATCTCCCTTTAAACTCAAGTACTTTGACTGTTTCTCTCTTTTCTGTACCCACCCAGGTCTGAAGCGTGTCCTGCGTAGTCGCATGGAGATGGTGAAGAACCGCACCATAGACTGGGCTCTGGGGGAGGCTCTGGCCTTCGGCTCGCTGCTCAAGGAGGGTATCCACGTCAGACTCAGCGGACAGGACGTAGAGAGGGGAACATTCAGGTGAGTTAGCACGGTGTATAGGCTAATGGATAAGTTATTAGACTCTGGACCACATGTTACTGAGTTTGGATCCCTGACATGGCACTATTGTCCTTTGGCAAGACATCTCACCTTGTTCCTTTCAAATTGATACAGGTTAAGTAATTTGGTACCTGGTAGGAAAAAAAATTCTTGAATGCATTAGTGTTTGTAGTATATTTACTTATGCAAGGGTAATATTAGAATTCAGCAATTTGTATTTATTAGGAATATATATCCAGCTTTATAAAACATAGAAACTTATTCCACAAAGAAAAAGGGGCTGCTAATGCAAATGCTCTTTTTCCCCCAGTATTAGGTGCGCGATAGTTCAGAGCAAAATTGTGTATATTATACGAGTACCATGTACAGGAATACTAATTTCTTATCCCACCTCTCCATCTCTGCGCAGCCATCGTCATCACATTCTGCACGATCAGAATGTGGACAAGAAGCGCCACTACCCCCTCAACAGTCTCTACCCCGACCAGGCCAACTACACCGTCTGTAACAGCTCACTCTCTGAGTTTGGTGTTCTTGGTAAGTCATTTCTATCTCTTGAAAAGCTGTATCTGTCTTTTCTAAAATTGTGTCTGTCTGTTTGTATAAATTGCAAGAAATTCCACAGACATTGAGCGTTTATTATTCTCAAGTGAAAAGGAAGCAAATATGTGCTAGTGGGCTCAAGATACCTACAGTCTGAAGGAATAGGTAGACAAGATGTAATGCTTTAATACTGCCGAGGGCGGGTTTAATGGATCATCTTTATTGCAAACCTGGAACCTCCTGGTTATGAAACCAACGATAGGAGATTCCTACATTCTTTGTTTTTCAGTATCAAGCTCAAAGTTTGAAGTCTTGTTAGAGTAGTTCAAATTTGGATTGTCAGGATATAACCTATTCAGGTTAATGAAAATCTCAAAATAAAACTGTCATTGATGCTTCTGCTGTAATGTCTGTAATTTTATTTTATAAGGAATTATTAATTGATAAAAAAAAAAAAATTGATATCTGAATAATGATTTGAATAAAAATTAAACGTCCTCTTCCACCTTTTGTTCAGGTTTTGAGCTTGGTTTCTCCATCACCAACCCAAGAGCTCTGGTCGTTTGGGAGGCCCAGTTTGGAGACTTCCATAACACCGCCCAGTGTATCGTAGACCAGTTCATTGCAACCGGACAGGCCAAGTGGTACCGGCAGAGCGGTCTGGTTATGCTCCTGCCTCATGGATATGAGGGCATGGTGAGTGTTTGTGGAGGTGGTGGTGGTGGTAGTAGTGATGCCGGTGGTGGTAGTGGTGGTGATGGTGGTGGTGGTGGTACCGGCAGAGCGGTCTGGTTATGCTCCTGCCTCATGGATACGAGGGCATGGTGAGTGTTTGTGGAGGTGGTGGTGGTGGTGGTAGTAGTGATGCCGGTGGTGGTAGTGGTGGTGATGGTGGTGGTGGTGGTACCGGCAGAGCGGTCTGGTTATGCTCCTGCCTCATGGATACGAGGGCATGGTGAGTGTTGTTGGTGGTGGTGATGGTTGTGATGGTGGTGGTGGTGGTTGTGATGGTGGTGGTGGTGATGGTTGTGATGGTACAGGCAGAGCTGTCTGGTTATGCTCCTGCCTCATGGATACGAGGGCATGGTGAGTGTTGTTGGTGGTGGTGATGGTTGTGATGGTGGTGGTGGTGATGGTTGTGATGGTACAGGCAGAGCTGTCTGGTTATGCTCCTGCCTCATGGATACGAGGGCATGGTGAGTGTTGGTGATGGTGATGGTGGGGGTGGTGGTGATGGTGGTGGTGGTTGTGGTTGTGATGGTGATGGTACAGGCAGAGCGGTCTGGTTATGCTCCTACCTCATGGATATGAGGGCATGGTGAGTGTTGTTGGTGATGGTGATGGTGGGGGTGGTGGTGATGGTGGTGGTGGTTGTGGGTGTGATTGTGATGGTGATGGTACAGGCAGAGCGGTCTGGTTATGCTCCTACCTCATGGATACGAGGGCATGGTGAGTGTTGTTGGTGGTGGTGATGGTTGTGATGGTGATGGTTGTGATGGTACAGGCAGAGCTGTCTGGTTATGCTCCTGCCTCATGGATACGAGGGCATGGTGAGTGTTGGTGGTGGTGATGGTTGTGATGGTGGTGGTGGTGGTGGTTGTGATGGTGGTAGTGGTGATGGTTGTGATGGTACAGGCAGAGCTGTCTGGTTATGCTCCTGCCTCATGGATACGAGGGCATGGTGAGTGTTGTTGGTGGTGGTGATGGTTGTGATGGTGATGGTTGTGATGGTACAGGCAGAGCTGTCTGGTTATGCTCCTGCCTCATGGATACGAGGGCATGGTGAGTGTTGTTGGTGGTGGAGGTGGTGGTGGTGGTAGTAGTGATGCCGGTGGTGGTAGTAGTGGTGATGGTGGTGGTGGTGGTACCGGCAGAGCGGTCTGGTTATGCTCCTGCCTCATGGATACGAGGGCATGGTGAGTGTTTGTGGAGGTGGTGGTGGTGGTGGTAGTAGTGATGCCGGTGGTGGTAGTGGTGGTGATGGTGGTGGTGGTGGTACCGGCAGAGCGGTCTAGTTATGCTCCTGCCTCATGGATACGAGGGCATGGTGAGTGTTGTTGGTGGTGGTGATGGTTGTGATGGTGGTGGTGGTGGTTGTGATGGTGGTGGTGGTGATGGTTGTGATGGTACAGGCAGAGCTGTCTGGTTATGCTCCTGCCTCATGGATACGAGGGCATGGTGAGTGTTGTTGGTGGTGGTGATGGTTGTGATGGTGGTGGTGGTGATGGTTGTGATGGTACAGGCAGAGCTGTCTGGTTATGCTCCTGCCTCATGGATACGAGGGCATGGTGAGTGTTGGTGATGGTGATGGTGGGGGTGGTGGTGATGGTGGTGGTGGTTGTGGTTGTGATGGTGATGGTACAGGCAGAGCGGTCTGGTTATGCTCCTACCTCATGGATATGAGGGCATGGTGAGTGTTGTTGGTGATGGTGATGGTGGGGGTGGTGGTGATGGTGGTGGTGGTTGTGGGTGTGATTGTGATGGTGATGGTACAGGCAGAGCGGTCTGGTTATGCTCCTACCTCATGGATACGAGGGCATGGTGAGTGTTGTTGGTGGTGGTGATGGTTGTGATGGTGGTGGTGGTGAATGTTGTGATGGTACAGGCAGAGCTGTCTGGTTATGCTCCTGCCTCATGTACAGTATATGAGGGCATGGTGAGTGTTGTTGGTGGTGGTGATGGTTGTGATGGTGGTGGTGGTGATGGTTGTGATGGTACAGGCAGAGCTGTCTGGTTATGCTCCTGCCTCATGGATACGAGGGCATGGTGAGTGTTCTTGGTGGTGGTGATGGTTGTGATGGTGGTGGTGGTGATGGTTGTGATGGTACAGGCAGAGCTGTCTGGTTATGCTCCTGCCTCATGGATACGAGGGCATGGTGAGTGTTGGTGGTGGTGATGGTTGTGATGGTGGTGGTGGTGATGGTTGTGATGGTACAGGCAGAGCTGTCTGGTTATGCTCCTGCCTCATGGATACGAGGGCATGGTGAGTGTTGTTGGTGATGGTGATGGTGGGGGTGGTGGTGATGGTGGTGGTGGTTGTGGTTGTGATGGTGATGGTACAGGCAGAGCGGTCTGGTTATGCTCCTACCTCATGGATATGAGGGCATGGTGAGTGTTGGTGGAGGTAGTGATGGTGGTGGTGGTGGTGATGGTTGTGATGATGATGGTACAGGCAGAGTGGTCTGGTTATGCTCCTGCCTCATGGATATGAGGGCATGGTGAGTGTTGTTGGTAATGATGGTGGTGGTGGTGACAGCAGAGCAGTCTGGTTATGCTCCTGCCTCGTGGATACGAGGGCATGGTGAGTGTTGGTGGAGGTAGTGATGGTGGTGGTGGTTGTTGTGGTGGTGGTGGTGGTGGTAGTGTTGGTGGAGGTGGTGATGATAATTATGATGGTGATGGTACAGGCAGAGTGGTTTGGTTATGCTCTTGCCTCATGGATATGAGTTCATGGTGAGTGTTGTTGTTGGTAATGGTGGTGGTGGTGGTGGTGGTGGTGATGGTACAGGCAGAATGGTACTGATTATGCTCCTGCCTCATGGGTACGAGGGCATGGTGAGTGTTGTTGGAGGTGGTGGTGGTGGTGGTGGTGATTTTGGTAGTGGTGATAATGATGGTGATAATGATTATGGCGGTGATGGTACAGGCAAAGGGGTCTGGTTATGCTCTTGCCTCATGGATATGAGGGCATGGTGAGTGTTGTTGATGATAGTGGTGGGGATAGTTATGATGGTGATGACGATGACAGTGATAAAGAGAATGGTGATGCAGATAACAAATCAAAGATAGGATAGTGATGATAACAATGATGATTTTAATGATGTTTTTAAAGATTACAATGTTTAGTGAATGTAATGAAGAAGAAATCTCCACCTGTATTAAGAATAAGGACATATTCTTGATGGATGTGATGAAGAAAATATGCATCACCTCAATTACAACAAGTTTCGCTTGAATTAAAGAGAGTATTCCATATTTCATCCTTACAGGGACCTGAACACTCCAGTGCCAGACCCGAACGTTTCTTACAGATGTGCAATGAAGATGCTGATGTGATCCCAGTAAGTGCTACTTCATAACTAAGGCCTCGTTCAGATATGAAGCAGCAAAACCTTGTTTGTTTTTTAACGATAATGTAAAGAGTAATATGAATCACATTTTGGAAGGTTATAATACAGAGCTTGACCTTTTTCGCAAGCAGTTACCATTCATAATTACACGTTTTAAAACCGCGTCATTTCTAAACGAGCTTTAACAAGTCTGTAGGCAAGTCCAAGATATTTTTTGTCTGATAAGTTACAGACCACTACAAATTTTCAGTATATCTGGGCCATGTTACTCTTGCTATTGATAAAAATATTTTATGACAACAGTATGGGAGCTCCATGACCCCCACCCCCCTAATTTCTAAATATTCAAATTGCAAATACACACAAAGTGCAATTCATAATTAAATTGATTTCAGACACATGAATTAGGTGAAATGGGAAATATGTTCTATATGCCTTAATATATCTGTTGATACAATATTATAAGTTGTATTCCAATGCTCTTGTTCCTGCAGGAGAGGAATGGTGACCTAGAGGTCAAACAGCTCTACGACTGCAACTGGCAGATCCTGAACTGCAGTACGCCGGCAAACCTCTTCCATGCCCTCAGAAGACAGATTCTTCTTCCCTTCCGCAAACCAGTAAGTCCCCATTCATGCCAAGTAATATCAGTAAAATGCTAACCCAGCGATAAAGTCAGAGATTTACTAGAATTTACTAGAATATATATATATATTTTTTTTTTTTGGGGGGGGGTTGCTTTTTTCACGCAAGAACAATGCAAAGTAGTTTTGATGATTAAGGAAAACCCCTATAAGCATATATTAAAGGTAATGGTCATGCGATTGCATTGTGAAAGAAACGTTGTGGAATCGATCAGAAAAGGTTGATCATCTAGCATCTAGCATCTGCAAGGTTCTGGAATCATCAAAATGATAAGAAATTTGGCCCATTCTTCGTAAAGTTACAAGCACTATACACAGAAAGATGTATATGGGACTACCCTATATCTCTCACTAGACCATGAGAGAAACAAATTTACCAAATATATGAATTAGTAGGCGGTTTCCCGGCAAATTTTTTATCATCATGTATTAGTCAAAACATATTCTTTAACATGATTGGTAATGAGAGCTTGCATTTCATTTTTTGAAATTGGGGCGTTTCCAATACTGGTCTTTACCTTTAACATATCTATATATACATATATCTATTAAGAAATAGAACTATGAGGCACACTAAGCTTTAACATATAGGCTAACTTGATCTTGCCATGGCGAATATTTGAGGCGATTTTCCGCATGATACGGGAACAAGGCTTAAAGCCCCACTGCACTACTTATAGCTACTTGCGCCCTTTATATAGCAAACAATGCCTAATCTCAGGCCGTTAGTCCCCCCATGGTCCCCTTTTTCTTATGTTAATTGAGAGCTGATTTGAAGAGATAACCACCTGTCAGTGACCATGCAGGGAGGTCTAATCCCTCCCGGCCAAACTAGTGCAGATAGGCTTTAAGGCTTAAAATGGTGAAGTTGGAACACTGAGGACTGGAAAGCATTGTTAATTATTTCTCACTCTTTCTTTCTTTCTTAGCTTGTGATCTTCACACCTAAGAGTCTGCTTCGTCATCCTGATGCAAGGTCATCATTTGATGAGATGAACGAAGGTAAGATCACATCTAATCCTTCCTGAAATGCAGTTTTCTCCAGAAATTACCCCGGCAGGTTACAGCAGTTACCATGAGGATTTGACAAAATTGAACACAAAGGAATGTGTTTTGTTCTTGGAAAGTATTTTTATTCATTTTTGTTCTTTGTGCAACTCATATAATTGAATGTCCAGTTTGCTTATTTTTGAAATTTTGAAAGTATTATGAAAGATTGTAAATTGTCATTTCCATTTTGGTAAATATATAACACTTTCTAATATAATAAACGATTGCTTTGTAAAAAAGATTAAGACAAATTTTTATTTTTTGGAAAATTCTGTGGTGCATCAGATGTGATTTAGCTAGTTTGCAGCACAGACCTTTACAAAGCAGAACCACTTGTTTAAAATTCCCTAACATTTCATGCAAACAAAAAAAGTTCTGGTCCTGGAGTGCTGGTGACTTGTATGAAATTAATTTTGTAGTAAATTGGGTAACTTTGTCTCAGATTCTGAAAGAAAATCCTGGATTTAACTCATGCTGCAATGATATTTATAAACCTATATGTCATTTAGGAACCCCATGACTTTTACAAGCCAATCGCCTGTCTGATTATCAAGATATTTATGATTGGAAATCAAGATTTAATTTTTCGAGATTTAATTGTTTTCTTAACGGTTTTTATAACACTACAGTCTATTAGGGGAAAAGAGTAAGTTAAAACCGGTCACACTCACTCAAAGATTTTTAATTTTTTAAGGCACTTCGTGATCATTTTGAAGCGCAATTTGTTTAGTGCTTCAATATAACACCATATCCCAGACACTGATAACACGTAGGGTCGTGCATCTCAGATTTAACATTGCTAAACAATGCCTTTAAAATCTCTTTTAGGTACGTTCTTCAAGAGGCTGTACCCTGATATGGGTGCTCCGAGCCAGAATCCTGCGGGAGTCAAGAAGCTGCTCTTCTGCACCGGTAAGGTCTACTATGAGCTCCTCACCCAGAGGGAAACCAGGGGACTCACCAACGACATCGCCATCGTCAGGATTGAACAGGTCGGTTTTTGCAATGTTTTTTAACCTTTTTGAAGACATAGGCTCAAATTTACAAGAGCCACTTCACTTTAAACCTGGGGGTGTTTCACAAAACTTGTCATCAGTAACAAATGACAGTTGTTTTTATAAGCTACTGAAATCCTTGCTTCTGATTGGTTATCGGCAGATTTGTCACTGATATTTGTCATTTGTCATTGAAAAAAGGCTTTGTGAAACGGGTCCCTGGAACCTGTATTATAAAGAGTTGCGTTTGATCTGTGTCAATCGCAAGTTTACAGTCTCCTATCTCATATGTACATAGTAGTGATTGATATCGATCGCAAACAAGTCGGGGCCCAGGTTTTAACCTTGACTGAGTATGGAAGTATGTCCACTAGTGAAAAAACAGGCTACATTTTCATGTTCAGTTAGTACTGGTAGTCAAGTAAAAACAAAGGTAATGATAAAAATTACAGCTCTTCAGCAGTCTCACCCAGAAAAAAAATGCTTTTCAAAATACTACATTTTTTCACCAAGTTCTCACACACACACACACACACACACACCCAGATTGAAAAGATATGTTTATAGTTTGTTTCATTAAAGATTGAATCAGCTTCTTTAAGAGAAATATACAAGAGCAACTTTTTTCAGTTGATGTTATACAAAAAAAATCAAATTATATTTTTTGTATTGTGCCACCTCATCACTATTAATTTCTTGTTTGTGTTTGGACAGATTTCACCTTTCCCCTTTGACCTGGTCGCGGAGGAGGTCGAGCGTTACCCCAACGCCAAACTCCAGTGGGTACAGGAGGAGCATAAGAACCAGGGATACTGGACCTACATCCAGCCTAGGATACTCAACTCTATCGGGCATGAAAGACCACTCGGGTAAGCTTTGTGATTTCATATTATACACATATTGACTGCTTTGAGGGGCCAGGTTAAAACTATTGCCCTAGGTGATCTCAAAACTGTGCTGCAAAATGTAGTCTGGAGATCACAGAGGAGCTTTAGTTGTAACCGTGACCAGAAAAAGAAGCAGTCAATATTTGTTTTATATGTACCGCATCCTAAGTATCAATTCCTCAAAAGAGATATTCTATCAAAACATGAGTTTCAAAGCATTTTTTTGTAGAGTCAAGACCAATTTCGAACTTCTTGAAATAGGATATAGTGCTGTATTCTTGTTTCTACTCTTCCCTCTCTCCCTCTCTCTCTCTCTCTCTCTCTTTTAAATTTTCTCTTCAGAAATGATGTATTTCTCTTCTTTACAGAAGCGCTAGTGTTGACTCTAATATATTTTCATTTTGTAAAGTTTTTATATTTACAGACATACATGTGAATGTGTTTAAGTAAGATTTCCTGTTTATGCGAGAAAATATACAATCTATGTTGAAAACATATTTTGCAAGTCTTGAAAAGAGAGTTCATTATGTTGAACTTATGACCCCCTTTTGCTAATGGGATATTTTGGGATGACAGTTCCCTGATACAGAATCAATTTAAGCAACAGTTGCTGCGTCTGGATGATGAGACAAGCAGGTTTGTGATGACATGATCGTGTTGTTGAGTCACTGTCAAACACCCTTGCAAAAGGTTGTGCGGTGCTTTGAGAATGGAAGTAGACATGCTGGTTGGGATAGAAGATTTAGGATTTTATCAAATCAGAAAAAAGTAGACATTCTTTGTTCAAAAAATGATTGAGAGCTGTCCCCCTTACTGAGTTTCATATACAGTCAAACCTGCTTTAGTGACCACCTGTCTACAAAGACCACATTTTTTGTTTCCCTTGAAAATGGTTTCTCATTGAAACATGTACTAAAGGAACCTGTCTACAAAGACCACTTTTTGTGTTTCCCTTGGGCGATCGCTGTAGACAGGTTTGACTGTAGCACCTTTTTACCTATGTTAGTTATTTTTTATTCCTTGTCTCGTTAGATACGCCGGCCGGGCTGCATCTGCTTCCACGGCAACGGGCAACAAGAGCACGCACGTCAACGAACTTCAGAGTTTCTTCAACTGTGCCATGAATTTAGAATAAAAGTATCTTCAACATCCAATCGGGTGAAAACAATGCCCATTAGATCTAACGCTGGGTTAATATATGCTTTATATTGCACAATCAGGAACAATGGACACTGTTCTTAGACAATGTCCAATTTTGCAATGAATTATCAAAGATCATCTACAGGTCGATTTCTAAATTCTGACCTTTAAAAAAAAAAAAATGTAACAAACAAACAAATCAAAATAAAACGAAAAAATTAAAACTTTAAAAAGCATATTGAGGTATATATTTATTTCTCGGAGTTGCTTTTTATGTTTTGACTCTTGTTTTTCACCCCCCAACAATTGTTCTGATTCCTGCAATGTATTTATGTGAGATTGAAAATGATAATGTCTCAATCTGGATAGCGCAATACTGGAATGAAATGAAATTGAAAGACGCAATAAACCCGAACAAATTGAGCTTCTTCAAATTTTGAAATATGATTTTCCAATTTAGAAAATAGGAAATTGAATTTCAGCATCCACATAATCTTATGTGACGGTTGTTTGGTTCACTGCACTAAAGGAATTAATCTGAAGTCTAAAAGTCTTTTTTTTCTTCTTGAAGTCACTTCTTCAATTTTTATCTTATGAATTCTTATGAACAAACAAATCAAAATTTCAAACTAGTTTCCTGTTTGTATTTAGACTTTTTTTTAGTTCAAAACTTGATTCTTTATTTTATTATTTTATCACATTTATTGAATTTTCTAGAAAATATTGTTGGACTGTTGTTGCTGCATTTTAGTTTTTGTTTTTGTTCAACCTTGCAATGCAATAAAAATCTTATTTCGTTCATTTCTCTTGTAATATAAGTTATTCTGTTCAGATATTCAGTCATCCATTTTAGAGAAACATCAACAAATTCTCGCCTGATTTCTCTTCAAAATATCCCCACTCCATCGCTAAACTGGCTTTGGGCTTATTGATCAACACGATCCAACATTTGGAGGGTAAATTTTGTAATATTCGGTATATATCCAAAATTGTGCAAACAATGAGTATCTGACTAAAATTGAGATTAGTGTAAACAAATTTGATTGTGAAAAGTTAAAGTGAACATCTATTCTGCTTGCAGCATATTGTTGCATGACTTAGGAAACTCCAACCACCCAACGGTTAGCTATGTTACCTGTTATCTGCACACATTAAATTCAACTATCCTTTTTCACCTTTCATCTTATTTCATGTATTATAGACTACACAATTAGATCATGCATACGGCATCATGAATTGAAATAGACGAATGAAATGGTTGAAAAATTACGTCATATTGCAATTTCCTAGATACTCACTTGTTTTGCTGTCAGAAGTCTTTTTTGTGATAAGTGACATAAGCTGGTGTCTTCGGGACTCAAGGTAAACGGTCAAAATAGCTAGATTTGTTTAGTTAGAAGAGAGTTTAAGTGCCTTTTGATGGACCCCTACCCCTCTCCCCCTTTCCAAATGAGTAAAACCTTGTCATAGAACTTCTAGTTGACTGTTTTATGCACAGCACATTGCTAAAGACACACTGGTAGAGAGCTTCCATGGCAGATAATGCACTTGTGTTTTTTTAATAAATTGTTTACACCAACTTAAGGTGTTTTGTTTGATTTAATAAAAAACTTCTTGTCATTAATGTTATCCAAAATATACTAGTGGCTTTGCACTTTATAGTCTACCTATGGTTAGACATGGTTATGAGATTTTGATGAATGAAGAAAGTGTTACATTTTAAAGAGGAACAATTCAATTGCATTTGGGGTTCTGTATACATGTTTGTGGCAATGCAGTGGAAAGAAATCATATTATTTTGTTTTTAGTCACATACAGGGGATTCGTGCGTTTGATATAATGACTATAGTATGCTGCTTGTTTAAGCAGCTTTTAAACGTGAAATAAACTGACTTGGGAATGCTGTTCTTGGGAAAAGAAACAATGGTCATTTCGTATTTCATGCATATGTGCTTCAATTATTGTAAATGGAAAATTACGGAGGAGAAGCGAGAAGTAGAATTTGATGAATTTATGTAAACTGTAATGCACAAATGAAGATTTCTTAGATATATATTATTGAATTGTTTTCAAAAACATAGATGCGGAAGAATAAAGACAGGTGCACCTCATTCGACGATGTTTGTATCTGGGTTTAAAGGAGTTCTGAACATGGTGGTTCGGTTTCTCTTTCAGAATTATATTATTTTAGTTGCGAGTTGACTGTTTTGTTTATCCTTTTTTTTTCTCTCCCTTTCTCATCAAAAGTTTTATTCGATGTATGTTTGCCGTCATGACATGAAGGAGAAAGCCGGAAGTGTTGTATGTTGTGTATCATATTTGGTTTAAAGGATGACAGGCTCATTACTGATTCATTGAAGAGTGTGGAGAAGAAATATAAATTAAAAATAAAAACTATTGAAAAACATATATTTCCATGTGTTTCCAGAAGTTATCTTTTCTATGCCGTTTGTGGATGTGATCATGGGTAAAACACGATCAAAACTACTTTGGAAAAATCAAGATGAGGCAACTTCAATGGCCTCGCACGTCACCTTTTGAAATGTGTGAAGAATAACAATGATGTATTACCTAATCCGAATATGATATCCTATGGGATGTAGGCCTACAACAGGGTATTGAAATTCCCCTAGGGTCGAATTTTAAAAAATGCACATGTAATTTCAATTGTGCTGTAAGTCCTCCGGCTGTAATAGTAAAACGATCACAGCTACTCTAAAAACGTCAACTCGGTGGCTATTTCAATTTTCAATAACCTATTGTATATCCGACAGAAATCATGTTCTGATTACTTAATACACCATGGACAATGCTATGGAAATTGCTTAAGTTGATTTTCCGAAAGTCTTCGCGATCGTGTTTAGTAGAGTTTGAAGAAGTTAGAAGTATAAGAAGAAGGAAAATGGAGGGGGTGAAGTTGAAAGGAATATCAGGATAAGGAGAAGCTGTGGCAAGATAAAATTTAATAACAGAGAGAGAGAGAGAGAGGAAGAAAGCGATGTTGAATGAGAGGAATGGATGGAAGAAAAACTTTATGTAAATGAGGACTTGGGAGAAGAAGAGGCGGAGGTAAGGATTTAATTGAGCAGGAACTTTGGCAAGGAAAGGTTTAATGGAAGTGAAAAACTGATGAAGAAAGCAATGACATAAGAATAAAGAAAACAATTGCAAAAAAGAAGAAGATACTTTTGGGGGTGGGGAAGGGAAGAGGAAGAAGTTCGCAAAATGTAGGTTATAGTACATGTGCCTTAAAACATTGATCCCAGGCGGCCTGTGTATGATACTTCCGTCGAAAACTAAAACAGCTGTGAAAAGACACATGACTCCTTGACTCACCCAGGCTGATTCATGAATACTTCCCCCTTTGTTTATTCCTTTTTCCTTTATTTTTGGCTTTGCCTGTTTATAAACTTTCCGTGTAGTAGTGGTTATAGAGGGGGATTGGGGCTTAACCAGTGTAAACAAAATAATTAACCCCCCCCCCCCCCCCCCAAAAAAAAAAAAAAAAAAAAAAAAAATATATATATATATATATATATATATATTACATAACTTTAAGCCAGGCAAACAGAAAATGATTTCAAAAACTCCTAAGCCCCCCCCCCTCCCCATTTTCCCTCTTCTGGAAACGCACCTGTATATTCATGGATCTGATTGTAATCAGAGTATGAAAACCAGAACTTCCTAGTCTAAATTTACCTCGAAGTGCCCTAGATATTGCAGTAGGTGAAACCCCCACTCCCCCAACAAAACATAAAGGAAATCAAAACGTCCCCCAAGGTGGGGTTACACTATCCCTTTCCCTAAATCTTTAAGATAAGATCGGAAAATCTTTTCCTCTTTACTTGGAAAGGAACGAGATGAGAACTATATTGGTGGCAACAGGGATTATGTTGCCATGGCTTTGTTTAATGTTTATTTTTAATTTGTGTATAAGTTGCAAATCGGGAACAACAATAACGCCACTACACATATAGCAAAATGTGCTGAAACAACAGCCTTTCACTGAGAGCTCTTGTGGACCATGCATTCAAGTGAATTATAATACATCGTAATTTGATGATCATATATCTCTTCTTTCATTTTGAATTTATACGACACTTCGGTTGTTTACTTTGCTGAATGTATATCAGATCAAATGATGGTTAGCGGAATTCTCTCAGCTCCTTTTGCAAGATGGAATCCATTTTATAAAACTTATAAAAGTATGCTCACAAGAGACGGTATAGATTATCGTGTTTTTTCTTCCATGCTCTCCCCTCTTTCCTCTTCCCTCTCGTTCTCTTTCCCCCATCCTGTTCCCTCTTCCTCCTCTTCTTCCTCCTCCTCCTCCTTCTCCTCCCATCCTCATCTTTACACCCTCCCCTTCTTCTCCTCGTCAATCCCTTCTCCATCTGAATCTCCCCTCTCTTTTCTCTTTCTCCTCTTCTTTATCATTACCATCATTAGTGCCACCATCCTCATCATCAGTTTCAACCATCGTCACTACTTATATTCTGTGGATAAAAGTAGACTATGTATCGAGGGGTTTACGCCGGCTGGCTCGCCCAATGTTGGTTACAACAATATTTCATATACCTGTATCGGCATATACCTTTAAGTCAGTAGACGAAGACACAATCATCACTTGTTTTCAGAATATAACAGCCTTGTATTTACTGACAGATGAATTTCATACAAAATAATGCTTTGTCACAGAAGGAACACTGACATACAATAATAACAAACCTATGAGCACAATCATTCAACAATCAACACCTCATCCATATGGGTTACCTCATTACAATACAGACCTTCTCTACAATCTTATTTATCTTACGCAATGATTAATTACTTTTGTGTGTATGACGTAAGCTAATTATAAATCACAACATTTGGATGCATGCAAAGAGCTGTTCAGAGGGACAGGATCGACAAACGATAGCGACTTCTTCATAAATTAATTGACTGCTAATAGGACAATATCGCGTTCTACAGATACACTGGCCCGCGAGTGTTGGTGGGGGTGGGGGAAGGGTCTGGCGGTCATACTCTCCTTCGAAAAAAAATTGTAATTATCTGAAATCCGTAACTCCTCTTTTTATCGAATAAAGGATTTTCAATATATTTATCTGCAACTGGATGGGGAGGGGATACCCCTGCCCGACCCTATGCTGGATACGCCAGTGAGAGGGTCATTTTTTCAGTCTGCATGACCAAGACTCCGAAGACTCCAAACTTTTCCCGGTATACGGCTCAGACCCACCCATCACGGGACATTGACAACTTGAAAGAGGATCCGATACCTCTAAAAAAGGAACACGGCCTTATAACAAATTTGTGTCGGACACATGCCAAATGGAAAATGGCAGGTCCAACCTGGCACCCTTTTAATAATAGAAGTGTTACAGACAATAATGAGACCCCCCCCCCTTCCCGGCCCCCTTGTTCTTTATCGATTACGATGGATGAATGTGCAAAGAAGTTTATAATTGTAAATTTTGGGGACATACAAAATTATATTGTGATTGAAACAAAATGAATTGTCTTGTCGGCGCTCTCTTTCACTCTCATGCATTTCTAAATGGCTTAAATTATGGATGGATAAATGAAACGAGAAAATGCTCTGTTCCCGACGTTATTGTTAATGCCATTTTCAATAGAACAATTCTATTACAGAAAATATTAATTCACTAAACTTACACTTGAAATACAATGAAATCATGGAATCCATGACGCTATCCGATGTACGTGATATTGCAAAGTAACATTTTGAAGTATTAAAATCATTCGATTTATATATATATATTCAAGTTTTTAATTTTAGAGACCAACATCTTAGTATATCAAAACTGGTGTTTTTGATCAACCAACTTTTTTAAAATATAAAAACAAGTAGATCTATATACAATCATATACTCATATACACTGCTAGTAAAATTGAAATATGTACAATCATAACTGACTTGTAAAATGACGCAATAATAATACATGCCAACTCGTGTCGTATGCTGCACTTCATTACAAAACGTATAAAAAGCTCATTAACATTTCAAGATATTTATTCTTACAAAATTGTATATCGAGCATGCAATTGACATATTATGTATTCCACGTGTATTTTTCAATTTTAATATATAAAAAGCATAAAAGTTGAAGTTGAATTATTTCATGTTGACTTTCAGAGAGCTGAAACTAATCGCGGATTAACATTGACCCCATTTTTTTCTTTCTTCAGTAACAGTAAATTTCTTGATATGGATTTTGATCTGGTTAACTATCATCTCGGGAAAGAGAGAGAGGAAAAGGCCTATCCTTTGGCATCGGAAATGACCCAGATATTGTGACATAATTATGATACATCATCTTACTCTCATAATTAAATTTAACTGACAGAGGCCGAGAAGTTTCTGAGGATGTAAAAATTGACTGAAAACGATCTATACAGAGTTTTTAAAACATGATTATGTACTTGCTGTACTTTTAAGGCGCGGTATGAAAAGAGAAATCCTCGACTTGAAAAAGAAAATTCAGATTAGTAATAAGATCATACATTTAAAAATAGTTAAGTATAGCTGAATATATCAAACAGATGGGTCGTTATCATTAAACATGTAAATCAAACATATTATACGACAAAAGAGATTTCACATTCCATAGTAATTCAAAATGTATTAATTTTTTACATAAGTTATAAACATATCAGTTCTTCCTCAGAGACTAATGTTAGAGGTACCCTAAAATCTTGCAATTTGGGCGGCAGGAATCCAGAAGTCATTGTAGGAAGGCCGCTTCCGATAAACCAGAAGCTTTTCGTGTGTGCTCACAACTATAGTTCCCGGAGAGGGCGCTGCAAGTCGTAACCAAGTGCTCACCAAGTTGACCTTCTGGTTCTGCACAACGTTCTCGACGAATTTGCCTTCGGGCGTCATCAGGTTGACGGAGAGCATGTCGTCGCTGCCCTTATTTATGATGGCTATGTACAGGTTGTCATCGTCGTCTGTCGTGCAGTAGGAGTGCTCGTTGGGACTACCACGAACGGACGCTGTAACTTCGCCATTCTGGTCGAAGATCTTGACGACTGGACCGTTCTGAGCGCAGGGGTCGGAGACGACGATGTGACCCGACTTCAGGGTGTGAAGCTGCCACGGGGCGCAACCGGAAGTTGTGATGGCACGTAGCATCTTCCCACTCGAAGAGTTGAAGATCATAACCTTCTGCAAGAAAGGGTACCCGGCATAGACGTTGTCGTCTTTGTCAACAGCTATGGAAGCGAATCCAGACGCTCCCTGGGTATCAAAACGTTTCTTGACTTTGCCGTCCTCAGCCAGAATCTGAAGCGAACCGTCAACGCTGGAAACGGCGAAACTTCCATCACTCATAGTAGCGACGTCATGGACTTTGACATCCTCGATGACGCGGCGACCGCTGCCGTTGATGCTGACGACGTCGATACCACCAGAGTAGTATCCAATGACGAGCTGCCCATTTGTGTATGCTGTCATGCCATTCATCACGCATCGTCGGACAGGGAACTCCACCTGCCGGGCCAGACGCCAAACCATCTGACCATGAGTAACTTTCCCGATGAATTGCTTGGGGACCTCTCGCTCGAAGCGGATTTTGCGGGCGATCTCGAGAACGCGATCCAGCCCAGCGCGGTCAAACTTTTTCGACATCGGCTTCTGGACTGTGGTGCCGAATCCTTCGTGAAGCATGAGCATCTCGTTGTCTTTACTCTTCTCCAAGATGATCTCACCAATGTTGTTGACTCTAGAGATCCTGGACTCTGCTTCCTTCACATTATACCTGACACCGTCGATCCTCTCAACCAGAGCAGACTGGACTTGTCTGAGGTTATTGAGCAGGATGCGACGTCGTTCTTCAATCTGTCTGATGTCTTCGTCAGCAGCTTGGTCGACCTTATCCATAGCTCGTTTAATCTCCGCCAAGACCTCCTTCTCCCGGTGATCAATGACATAGATATGGTCGGATATCTCTATAGATTTACATTTAATCTCGGACAGCATCTTTCTCAAGTTCTCCCTGAGTTTAATCGCGGCGTTCGTCATATCCATGCAGTCGTGGTGCGGTTTGGAGTGTGTGGTTAAGATACAGTCTCGGCACACTGACTTCTTGCAGGTGTTGCAGTAGAACTTGAGCTGTTCTCCCTCGTGGTGTTTGCATGTTGGCAGTTCATCTGTAACGCTGTCCGTACGCTGGACCTTTGTCTTCCCGCTGCGGATCTCTGCGATTGGGGTAACCACGTGTCCTCGCATGGCGATTCTCATTTTGGAGTGCATATTGACGCACTCCTTGCAGAGGATGTTGGAACAGTCGTGGCAAAAGGATGTCGCAACGGCTTCTTCGTCACCGCACCAGTCGCACATGGCATCAACGCTCTTCAACTTCTCCTCGTATGCCTCGAACTCCTCAAAGGCATCCACCATTCGGTTCATGATGAAGTTGAGCGGTAGCCCTCGGACACCTACCTCAGGCAGAGTGGTACAGTGTCTGCAGATTGGACAGACCACCGTGTTTTGTTTGCTGCTGGTGCTGGCGCATCGTTCGATGCAAAGTTCGCAGAAGGAGTGAAAGCAAGCAAGGAACCGGGCGCTCTCAAACTTCTGCCAGCAGATGCTGCATTCGTGCTCCTTGCGGAGTCGGTCAATGGTCTCACGGCCTGCCATCTTATCCATGGCGTCAGGTATAAGCTCCTACCAGGAGTGTCGACCGCACAAATCTGAGGAAGGGGAAAGAGAAGACCGAAGTATTTTTTTTAATAGAATGATCTAGAACAATATACCATCGCAATAATTTTCTTTTATAATCAAACTGAGGCAATCTTAATACCCTTGTCCATTACTTTTTTTTAACATGCGAACATCACAATGACGTATAATATATTACGTAATCCGAATATGATTTATATGGATATATAGAATAGGAAAATTGCTCTTAAGTTGATTGAGATCATGTTAGTTGATTTGTTCAAATATAAGTCCAATGAAAGAAAAACTATACATATTGAAAACAAGGAAAGCAGACCTCTAGACCCCGTCCTATAAAGAGATGCGATTGATCCGAATCAATCGAAATTCCTCTAATCGCAACTACTTATAAGAAGGGGTCCTGGTGCACCCACGTCAAGAATTAATTCAATTAATTAATTAAACCAGATGGGAAAACGTTGTTACCATGCATTTTAAAGATACGGAGGAATAGAGGAATAGCACGCCAAAAGGGAAACAGATGTATCATGTACATACACGATGAGAGAAGGACAAAGGGAGGGAGGGAGGGGGTAAAGAATGGGGAAGAAAGAAAGAATAACGTAGAAGAGACCTTGAGTAAATTGAATGAGAGAGAGAGAGAGAGAGAGAGAGATAGGGCAAGAAAGAGATAGGGAGAGACAAGGAGAGAGAGAAGAGAAAGAAAGAGATATATAGAGAAAGAGAGAGAGAGAGGGGGGAGAGAGGGGGCTGGATACAGAGTGAAAGAAGAAGAAGAAGTAGGAGAAGAAGTAAACGAAGAAGAAGAAGATAAATGGGATGGGCGGACTCCCAGAGAGAATAAAATGAGACTTCATTATCTACCAAGATAGGGACGCTTATACCACCTGGCGATGCATCGACGCCAATTATGCTATCTAAAATTTACAAGCGGGACCAATGTTCCATGATTAGCGTGTTAGGAGGGCAAGCAACATCACCCCCCCCCCCCCCCCCCCCCTCCTGCGGGTTTGATATCATGTTCCGAAGAGAGTGAGAGTTCATGCGCTCTGGAAAATATTAATTAGCGCAAACCTCCCGAACGTGACCAGTCATCTATGCAGTATGGTGAGGCCCCTTTAGCAGTAAATTATGTGCCAACGAATGACTTCATGTAAAGGCATTCAACCTTGTGAACAACCTGTTCTTGATGATTTACTCGGTGCATAAATCTATTTTGAAATAAAATGGTAAAAGCGTTGTGGATTTTTTCTTCTTCAAGCTAAATATAGGTTTTCCCGGCCAATTTCGTCAAAGCAGCGATCAATTTCACTAACGTGCATTCATGTTTGAGCAAATTTTCTCCACTCGTTGCTCCCCTGTTTCATTTTTAAACTTGTTGCATTCAATTTCGTTTCGAGTCACCGAATTTTTTAAACATGCACATTCAAATTAAAGTTTTGTTCAGTCAATTTGGAAATGCGTAAGCGTCATTCAATTTCGCCAAAGTTGAGTGGGAGGACAATTCTTTGACGAATTGCGGTTTCATTTTCGTCTATGGGCAACCACTTTCGCAATCGGGTCATTCAAATTAAAACAAGACCTCATCATTATTGTATGAGGTTCGATGTTTATTCGGATATTCACGTTTTCATGTTCATTTATTTATTCTTTTTCTCTATGATCTTTTCTGACATGATTTCACACTATACAAGCTCCTTATTTGTCTGATATATTTATATTGCATTCTTTTCTCTTTCTTTCGATCTTTATTTTTTAATGAAACATTTCTTTAAACAGTCTTGTCTCATATTTTTTAAAATTATAAATGAGGTTATTTGTAAATGTTTTTTTTTAATCAATCTTGATTGAGTAGGTCATCTATCTTTCTTTTCATTTTATATATTTTTCTTTATTCATCATTGTATTTTGTTTCCATCATGTCCATGTCTAAAGCTCAACTCTACCGCTGTCCAGGATCTGTGTATGTATAGCTTGTGCTTAGAAGAGAAGTCACAACTTGTGCACCTTCTCTGGGGACAATTACCTGTGTAATGGCAGATATCTGCTAACGAATGCGCATAATCATTCCTACAAGTAAACTTTGCATTAAGTTATTCAAACAGAAGTATATTAAGTGACAAATTAACATCAAATGAAAAGCAATGCACAAATGTTACATATGGATGCCTAATCACGAATTTGAATGCACGAATACATACCACCGTCTGTCCGTCACGAATTTGAATGCTCTTTGCATGCTTTTCTAAATTGAATGCTCATTTTGCACGTCTCCGTGACAAGAGTATGAAATCGCATGCTACTAAATCAAATTGAACGACGCAATTAGCTTTTTGAATGTTGATCTACATAGTCATTCAATTTCGCACGAACTTGAATGAACGTAACGTTAATTCGGATGCTAAGTTTACGAAGTTGGGCGGGAAAACCTATAGTAACTGTTCGTGGTCTGAGAAAAGAAATGAGCATATTTTGTGTCTCCCAAACGCATCATTTCCCTAACCGTAGGACAACTTGCCATTATAATCTTCATATCCGCCCCCCTTTCAATCCTAGCGTCATTTCCTTGTGATATAGCTGACTTTGATATTTCTATCATTTCAGTTTGGATTTTGAATTACCCGGCGGCATGAGAAACTAAATTAAATTGTATCTCTTCAAACAAGGAGATGTCTACGTATGGTAAAAACGCCCACGAATCAACTTTAAGGTGCTAGTAACCTTTCGAAATCGGGAGAATTTGTGAAAATCATTGCCCCCGCAGTACGTCCGATGTACATCATGATAAGGCCTATAAACATGTATTACAATTCTCCTGACACTAACTCGTTTTCATGAATCTTTGGCAAAACAAGATCGTATCATCATCAAGGATATTGTAAAATGTGTTAAGATACTTAGATACATACGCGATCGTACCACAAAGAGATTGTTAAATGTGTTTCTATATAAGGAAGATGTGGACTATAGGCCTATACATGTATTATCATGCAAGCACAATCTCTCCCAACAAATTAATGCAAGGCCAACCATGTGATTTTCTTTTCTTTCTTTTATTTGAGGAATACCTTTGTAAACAAAAGATTCGAATCTTCAAGCCACCCCGATATTTCCAGCTCACATAATACTATTAACGACACCTGAGAGACTTTCCAAGTTCATATTTGGCTGCTCCCACCTTGTTCACCGGTACCTCATTGTGGAAGGAAGCATCCAAAAATAAAAAGTACAGGTGGGTCCGCTCAAGGACGTTTTGGTCCCATGCTACAACCGAAACAAATAATTACTTCCCTAACATTCAAACATAGCATTTCTGTCTTCCTTCTGAAGATTCGAATTGTGATAACTAGCCACTAGAGGTTTTATAATATGTGATTAATGGCGTAACAAGTATCTAACGATTGAGGGGGATCGGATCGACACTGGTCTTATGGGAGAGGGAGCGGTCTTATCCGTAACAAAATACTTATTTTCTCGTCCTTTCCGCTTTTTCTACCCACCCCCTTCTCCCCCTCTCTCTCTTCCCTCTTTTTTCTTTTCTCTTTTCACCATTTAACATGGGGGTAAAGGGCCCAAGCTCTTTTAGCTACGCCTCTGCTTGTGATCATAGTATTTTGGTAGTCAATTTGGAAAGCATTCTGTTCAAGCTGGTGAGCATTAAATTTAAGATAAATTTGGGGGATATAGCGGGGGCCTCCAGAAGCAAAGACAATGGTCATTTCAAACATGTTCTTTGATTTGCCAAATCCCACATTTCCCTTTAATTAAGATCAACAGCTTGATAACCCTTCACGTAGTTTATCGACATTGTTTTAATTCTACATCTGACACGGAAATTTTTATAAAAGTACATTAAAAGGAGCATTTCAAATATATATATCATTTTGCAACTTGATGCCAGTTCGTTGCCAAGAATTCTTAATTGAATTCGGAATGATTTAGGACTTCGGAATCTTGAACAAGTGACCAATGACGAGAATAGATGGTCACTTGTCATGAAGTTTTATTACTTCTAATGTGCAAATTGGATTTATAGTAAGACATGATAATCCATCTCCAAATTCGATTAGTACGGCCAACCATTGAAAATCGACAGTCCTGGATGTGAAGATAAGCCCAAACCGTGTTTTTTTCCCTTTAATATCATGATATGATTTGACTTCACTTGATTTGATTTGATTTGATTTGATCTGAGTTGATTTGATATATTTCAATGCAGGTAAATGGATATAGCTAGAATATAGTACATTCCAGGGGATGGCAAATAGAACGTGAGTGTGTGTGTGTGTGTGTGGGGGGGGGGGGGGGGGGGACTTGCCCCGCATGTTTCCCATCCACAATTAACTGTTAATCCTATTGGGGTTATTTCCCGATAAATATGAATGATGCCCCCCCCCCCCCCCCTCCCTCCACGTCCTCACCACCGCTTTCGTCCGTTATTGGTCAAATTTGATTTAATCAACGTGACACAGATTTACCATGAACTTTCATAATCTGTCCAATATTGAAACTGGCTTAAATTAAATACTTCATAACTTTTAGGTTGCAGTCTTCCAAACCTTCGTAGGCATGCGTCAGGAAATCATTACCTTGATTACGCTAACAAAATTGTAGGAAGGGGTAATTAAAATCACAACAGCTACAAAGAAACAACAACAACCGAGGCCATTTTGTCTACTTTTTTCGGAAACGCATGCGTATCCAGGGGGGGGGGGGGCGGGGGTACAGGGGCACATCCTGTGATTTTGCATAACTTACATACACATTAAAAAGAAACATAATTATGCCCTCTAGTGTTTCCCCGGGGCATACCCCCAGATGTCACCTGAACATTTGACGACTGTTTCGGGGGGATTGTTTACCAGAGATTTCTCACACTTGTGCCCCCCCCCCCCCCCCCCACTCCGAATGCCAGAGAATCATGCACCCGCTACTATAAAAGCCGTACGGCTAACTTTAATTATGACACATTTGAGCACTATATTTAGCCTTTAAACAAGGCCACATGCCTGATAGACGCCGAGCGACTAAAAAGAGACTAATCGCGAAAACCTGAATGAACGCCAGTGCGAATTGTCCAGACATTCGTCATTCGGTCGCGCGTTCACTCCGGGTATCTAGACTCATCTCAGCCGCTTAGCCAGAGTCAACGAGGCCTTGTCAAAAGGCTACACTATATTATGATCAATATGCCTTTATGCATGATTATAAAAACTTTCGATTGACACTTCTCACGAAGATTTTAAGAAAGGAGGCCCAAGGAGATATGGTAAATAAACAACAGATTGGAAAAACGTGGACTTCGCGAAGGTAAAGGTTATTTTGAGAAGCTATAAATGACAGCTTTTCTTGGGGGTACTTTAAACGATTGATGAATTGAGTTGGGCATTGATTTGGCAACCAAACAATTAAGAAGTGGTACAGGTTCAATTACACCGGAGGGGGGGGGGGGTGGGAGGGGTGGCTGAACTGAAGACTCTTTCCCGAGTGTCAGCTTCGATTTTGTTTTTAAATCCTGAGAGCGAGCGAATTTGTTGACACCTTTAAAAGAAAATGATAATAGAAATAGATCAACTCGCTGCCCAAATATGAGGTGACTATACTGCCTGGATATTGGTAAATTCAAAATATTCTTGGGGAATGCAGCTTCATGCCGCCCCACCAGACACCTTCGTCTAGGTCTATAACGAAAATAATATATCAAGATGACTATACACCTTGACCATCACTTGTGAAAAAGCTGCCTCCCGGACAACTTTCGGCCCCAAAACAATACAACCCAAGAAAACTATCCCTTAGGAAAATTACCCCAGATGCACCGTAGAACAGTAATCCTCTAAGATAATTATCCCCTAGGACAAATACCCAGGACAACTACCAATAGGAGAAATACCCGCAGGATCATTACAACCGGACAACTATACCCTTGGTCGGACAGTGTCCTCTAGGACAATTACCACCGGATAACTTATCAAGGAGAATTATAAGGGTTGAAATAATTAGGGGTTACATAAGATGGGAAATCCCTCAATTTCAATTTCAATTTCAATTTATTCATGTTTCCAACAAAACATTACAAATCAATTATAAACATTTACAACCAATGTAGAAATACATATTGGAAACAGAGGGGTCCACTAAAAAGCTTGTACAAGTGTGAACGCCTCAAATGATTCTTAGAAATAATGAGTAATTAAATTAACAAGTCCGTAACTACAAATGGATCTACAAAATAGGGGGGAAAGGGGGATGCCAACAGCGACGAGAACGAGACAAGACAATACTTTACATGACAAAGATAGAAGAACACAGTCATAATACAAAGAGTAGACAATGCCAAAAAAGAAGTGAGAGATCGGGGGTACAGAAAATAAAACAAAATGATGAGCTGCATGTGGGGTTGAGAAGAAGATGAGGGAAGAGAAATGAGCATTAGAAAGGAGGGTACAAATATATATCATCTCACCCTGCTTTTTACTCTCCAGCTTTACTATGTCTTCACCTGTACAATGCCCGGCTTCTTCTACTTGCACTCTACACCCACTCACATACTATTGCCTTCACTTCATCCTGAACAGGTATCATCCAAGCTTTTTAGACTCAAGACTAACTGACCGAATACGAGGTGGCCGTTGCCTGATTATTGGTCATTTCAAATTTCTAGGGGTACACACCCCCCCCCCCCCCCCCCCTCAGCCCCCATCTCCCTTCTCCCCGCCTCATACGCCTATCGTGTCTATGGGATGGGCTATCCCTTACAAGCACATCTTATCAGGTGATTGGGTGAAGGTCACGGCGATGTCCAGTAATCTGTACTAATCCAACCACATAACTTACACCGACAAGACGATGCTATATATACCCGAATAAATCTCCATTTAATTCCAGTCACGATGTAGAAAACCTAAAATAAGTCCAAAAATTCCGTACTCCCCCCCCCCCCCCCCCGACCAATGCACAGTGCCCAATTGTCATTATCGTAAACAAGGTTATGATTAGCGTATTAAAACAAAAAGCGTCATAAGTAAATTCACCCAATTAGGGCTTAATATATCGTACACAAACGATTTATAGATGATTTATAAAGGCTTTAGCCTTTCCTCTTAATTACCCCCGTCTTCATATCCCTGTCACATAACAAATTGGGTCGGTAAAAAAGACATGTGTGTCATATAGTCATAGAAGAGACATGCACACTATAATTTTGAAATTTGTTATCCAATCTTATTTTTTAAAGGTGAGAATGTTCATATTTGTTTGGATTTTAATAAATAAAATTTGAATTTAATTGAATATATGGATAAGTCAACTTCATAAGTGGTGTATCATTGCCATTTCAAAAAAAAATTAATTCACTGGGGGTGAGGGGGGGGGGGGGGGATGTGGCTAAAGACAATTTTCTCAATTTTGCGAACGATCGAATTTGTTGACATTTAAAAAAAAATGACAATGGAAATAGATCAAGAGGTGAGTTTGGAGGGGGGGGTTGAAGACTCTTCAGTGTATGTCTACACCCCTATAACTACACCATTGGATGAGACCGGGCCGTTCAACCCTGCATAACTTAGGAGAAAAGTAAAATATCTAAAAGCGCGAAAGTCACGTCTATGTAAATGATGATTAAGATTTTTGTCCCCACGATTCTTCTCGCCTCTGACGCATCGCACCATGTGCTTTTAATTTAAATCCCAAGGTCATAGAAAGACTGTCACGTTCAATTAGGTAGGAGGGGTTGAGGGTGTTACATATTATAGCAAGATCACAAAGACTTTCTAGAAATCAACAATACACTATGGTATATTGTGTCCCATAGAAATATTCATGTTCGGAATATTTGTCATGTTCGTACTTATTTTGAGACTGTCGCGTTCAATTAGGTAGGAGGACTTAAGGGTGTTACATATTATAGCAAGATCGCAAAGGCTTTCGAGAAATCAACAATCACCTATGGTATATTATGTCCCATAGAAATATGTTCGGAATGCACTATGTCTTTGTCATGTTCGTCATTTTGAGACTGTCGCGTTCAATCAGGCAGGAGGACTTTAGGGTGTTACATATTATAGCAAGATCGCAAAGGCTTTAGAGAAATCAACAACAAGAAAATATAGCGTATATTATGTCCCATATAAATGTGTACAATTTTTCGAAAGTCTTTGCGATCGTGTTATATAGTTTCGTCCCCCAGTAGATTCGAACCCACCCGTTTCCCTATATCCTATCACCTATTTGGCGCCTCCGCCGGCGCCCCCACCCAATCCAACGTTAAGCAGGGCCCATAAAGTTTTTTTTATATTTTAAATTGATGAGATCAATCGCCATTAGCTAAACATCTACCCCAAAGATCTTGAAACACCCGGCACTTTCTTAAAAGCAAGTAAGAAATTGCAACTTTCTCTTTGGAATAAAATTTAGGACTGATTTAAATAAAAGAATATAATACGATATTGTATCAAAGCTTACGTAATATTGTATCTATTAAAAAAAAATACTCCTTAATGGCACAAATTAATTGATAATATACCAAAATAATAACGCATGTGTATATATTATGCTATAATGACTTTCTTTACATATTTTTTTAACATTAATGAAATAGAGCATTCATATTCATATTTCATGAGAGGGGAAAACAAAACAAGAAGAAAGACATGAAAGACATTAAAGACCCAAAAGGAAACCATTAATTTCTGTACAGTTTGTATATAGCTTGTTATGAATAGGCCCATGAATAATGCGAATTAGGAATTTCAAGATGAAAAAAAAAGCTCTCCAGAAAAGAACAATGGTGCATGTTATCTGCATTTACCAATCCTGACACGATACAAACTTTCATATTCTTAAAAAAGTAATAATAAACTTTTTCAGGAACAAAATGTAACAAATTGTGCACAATTCGACCTTGATCTTTTTTTAAAGGTATTATTTAATTAATTTGAAATTTAAAACCCGTGCAAGGACGCAAGTCTTGTTTAAGAGGTAAAAAAAAAAAATTATAAAAAGGGAACACTACAGGCATGATGACTTTGCATTTTTCATTGCAAATGGGGATTTATGCCAAAATCATATTCGGCTATTATATCATATTTCAAAACATATATGTCATCACTTGTGTAATTTAGATTGATATTTTGTCACAACCCACAAAAGGTATTTAACGAAATAAAGGAAATAAAAACTCACCTTATTGCTTCGTCGGTCTGGCGTTTTTCAATAAATCCACGAATAATCTTTCCGTATAGAAAGTCTTTAAAACACAGGTGTGCGCACAAATAAATAACAATTATCGCTGTCACCTATTCTGAGTATATCAGTTATCACAACTAGTTTAACTATCATCACACTTAGGCATTTGAACACTAATGCCCGCTAATGATTCTCCACGACTTTTGCAGACGATAGGTTGTAGTTAGTCTGGGGGATACCGCGATCGCGTTAATCGATCTCAGTCAGCTGTCCGAGTCGTCTGTCGCTGTCCTCTTCCACTGCCGAGACGCTTCAAAGTGTAAGCCTGGCTTCCGTTGAGCTGATACGTCAGGCAGGGGCCCTTACAAATTAATTACATAATCCTCACTTGATAGTTCATTTAAAACTCGGCTATCCTCCATCGACCTGCAATGCGCTTGAGTGAAACTGCCAATTCCTACAAAAGGATTCGCGGATTTATCTCAATTAGAAGATTAATGCCAATTTGAAATGAGGGATCGGTTCGAACGCGCTTGCCACAGAATGAAGGGCCAGTGTGAATTAGTAGCTTGAGTTCAGATACTGGTGATAAGGTTAGGGGCTTTTATAATTTATAAGGAAGTCTTTTACTGGACTGGGTCCCAGATATTGGTTCACTGCCAGCTGTAAGTTTTTACTTCTTTGACATGAATTTACTGAGAGGTTGTTGGACAAGAGAAAGTGTACCGGAATATTCTTCCTTCTCCCTTTTCTCTCTAAATGTTCTTGCAACCTCTCTTCTTGCTTCGTTCGAGCTTTTAGAAAGTAACGTTGCGGTTGCGTCGTCAGCTTATTTCCGTTGCTATGGTAATTACTTACATCGCGTGCGATGATGCATGGATGAGCCAAAACAATCCAAGTTCCTCTTCCTTTAAAAAAATTAATATCCGACTTGACGGTTCACTCTTCTCCACCTTGCTGACTTCTTTCTTATCATCATACCTTCTTCTCATGTATGTATCCCCGCGCCCTCTTTCTCTGACCCTCTCCATCTCTCACTCATTGTTATTCCTCCAGCACTTTCTCTCTCTCTCTCTCTCTCTCTCTCATCTGCCTCTGTCAACTCCTTTGTAATTCCCCCCCTCTCTCTCTCTCTATTTCTCTTTTCCCCTCTCTCTGTTATCTTATCCTCTTTTTCTTGCTCCGACTTTCTTTCTTTCCCACTCTCGAACAAACTGTCTCTGACAATTTATATATCCGCCTCTCACTCTCCATCTCCTCCTATAATTTTATCTAAAATGTCTCTCTTTCTCTCTCTCTCTCTCTCTTCTCTCCATCTTACCTCTCTACCTATTTCTCTCTTTCTCTCTCTCTCTCTCTCTCTCTCTCTCTCTCCCTCTCTCTCTTTCTCTCCATCTCACCTCTCTACCTTTCTCTTTCCCACACCCCCCCCCCCCCTCTCGCTCGAAATTTACTCTAGAAAATCTCGCGATAGAAACCGCAAAACACTTTTTTTTTCCTCAGTGGCCAAGTTTAAGAAACGAATGTTTCTTTTATCTTCTTTATTTAAATGTTCCTCTTTCGTGACTACTTCTGCTTTTATTGTAACATTAATCACGCATTCTATCCACCGGCAAAAAATGGCACTTCCTTATTAATAATAGGCCAATTCATTTTTCTTCCTGTGCACCGGCTCGCAATGAATCACCAGTAGTCATCATACACAGTAAATATTGGTCAGAGTTATAAAAAGAAAAGAAGACAAAAAGAAAGAAAGAAATATCGGTAGCGTATATTTAGGCAGCGTATTAGAAGATACCTTACATTTTGAGCACGGTGTGTAACGCAAGTCATTCATTTCGTTTATTTGGAGCCAGAAGTGCAGGCAGTAACATTGAGTAAAATTAAATGAGTTAACCTCTTCTACTTCCAAAGAGACAATAATGACAGACAATTTATGGTTCGGAGAATTGTGTCTCTGAATGGAGATACCAGCTCAATAATTGGTCCGGACCGGGATAGGGATGGTGGTGCCCCCCCCCTCCTCTCTTTATGTGACATAGATTTCCGTACAGTTGCAAAAGGTAGACACATATTTGACCAAAACGCCTTGATGGGCTGAAAAGCGAATGCATGGACCATTCTTTTCTCAAAATGATGTTTGGGATGTGTAAATGGGCCTAAAGATGACTAATTGGCACACATCACTTCGCGTGCTACACGCTGTAAACAAACACTATTGTGACGTCACGATACAGGAAAAAGTCCTCCCTTATCTCTCCATCTCCTTTTTAACAGCGGTTAAGAAGTGAATGAACTTGGATGTGACAATGTTCCTGAAAATGATAAATACCTTGTTCTGTTCATTTGGGAAGGAAAGGGAGGAGATAAACCATTGGGTCATCAATCAATGTATTCAACATTTCAAATGAAACGAGGTAAAAAATATAAAAAAACTAGTCTCCAGAAAAACAGTCATCATGCGAAATATATCAGTGCATGGGGTAGGAGGGCGGGGAGGGGGGCACAGGGGCGATTGCCCTCGGCAAGACTCCAAGTACTTGCGCAACTCTGCAAGAAAGTGTGTCCATAGAGGACTAAACACAAAAGGAAAAGAAGTATTCGCAGGAAAGGTTGATTGATGAAAGACATCGTTCTTGGCAAGAACATGACTTGGAGTATAATGATCCGAGAGAGGAAAAGAATTGAGAATGACAATTAATGTTGAGTGACATGATGACGTAACATGATAAGGCATTGTTCTGTCGAAATGTGATGATCATTACAAGAAAAAAAGATCTTGCAATGAGTTCTAATAATGAGAAAAAGACCCGTGTAAACAACATTAAATTACTCTAGCGAGTGAATATCGCTGGTTATGTCTGAAAATATTGAAACCAATTCTCTTTCTTTTCGTTCCTCATTTTGTTATTATCTCTCGCTATAGCTCTGTTTGTCTTTCTGTCTCCATGTTTAACTGGTCGACTCTCTCTCTCTCTCTCTCTCTCTCTCTTTCTCTCTCATTCTCTCTCTCTCTCTTTCTGTCTCTCCCCAACTATGTCTCTCCCTTTCTTCCCTCCTCTCTCTCACTCAAACAAATTTCGCATATACTTTAATAATTTATAATTTCCTTCCAGCAACATTAGAAGAAAGAATAAAGGTTGAAATAGAGAAGATAAAAACATTTTGTTTGTGTGTATGAAGTCTTTATATCATATGGTTTACTACCCCACCCTCTACATCACTTCCCCAACTACCACCAGTTGAAAACAAAAGTTATTCGTATAACCCTCTATATGATTCTCTCGACGCTTCCCAGGGACTATGGGCTTGTGGTTGTGGCTAACCCTTAACCTAACCCTACCTAACCCTACACCTAATCCTATCCTCAACCCTGAACTTAAACTTAACCTTAACACAAACCCTTAACCTAACACATAACTACAACCCGAATCCTATATATCTTCGAAGAAACAAAAAGCCCAGAGCAGTTGTCGCCGGGAGTTGTCGTTGAAGTGTTCTGGCTAAGTAAATGATTACTAGAGTCTCATCCTTGGGTAAGTTATTAGATATGTGCACTTTATGAGCATTTATAATTATTATTATTATTATCATCATTATCCAGATTTTTCATAAATGATGCGGAGGATGTTCCAGGTTATTTGATATTTGATATTTGATATTTTCTGTGCATAGAAATGCTAAAGGGGCAATTTCAATATGAATATTGCGAATTCAAATATGGCTAAAACAAGGAGAAATTGAATTATATCACTCGTTGACCCAATCTCATCAGATTGTTATTTATTTCATTTCATTACACAAATAATTGAGGCGGTTCGAAAAAAAGAAGGATGAGGGAACGAGAAACTAGAAATTATTTTTCATGTGGCCTTATGTCAGAGCACCCGTGGTGCCGAGAGCTCAGGGTATCGTTTCACGAAAACTTCATAAGTACAAGTTCACCGAAATCCCGTTGAAACGCGCGTTAATTAGTTTTACAATACAATTTTTCAATGTGATGTCGGTGAACTTGTACTAATGACAGTTTCGTGAAACGCCGTCCAGTATTTACAACTCCTCGCTGGCGTATTTTGGACGTGAGGGGCGCTTGACCGTTTTGTAGGCGCCGTTCAATACAAGCTCGATGTCGTTGACCAGCTGAAGTGGTTCGACGGCAGAGTCGTAGCGCTTGAAAGGAACGCCCTCCTTGTCGAGGAGGAACTTGTTGAAATTCCAGGTGACGTCACCGATGGTCATAGGCGACCAATACAGACTGGACGGATCACCGATCTCCATCTTTACTGGTGGACAAGAGTTCTAAAATAGAGAAATTTGTTTGAAAGTTGCAGAAGGAATATAGAGAGGACAAAATACAAGGTGACTCCATCCTTTGTTTTATGGGATTGGATGATTAAAAATATCGAGACAAAAAAAAAAACGAAGAAAACTTTTCGCAAATATAAATTCATTGAAGGTGAATTAATCATAAAAGTTTTTTGTTTTAAATGTGACAGGAAAAAAAAGTATTGTTATCATAAAAGAAGAAACTAATTTCGACTTCATTTGAAGAAGAACAAAAAAAAGTTTTATCAGTGGCATACGTAGGGATGGGGGTCACCCCCCCCCCCCCATTAAATTAATGTAAAAAAAAAACGGATAAGAGGCGTACAAAGATGATCACCAGTGCCGTATGATAGGGCTCCCTCTCACCGGCACCCTTTCCTAATAGGTTGCCTAGTTTTAATCATTTTCTTCCAACCAGTAAAACCAATGTTACCATAACAAGGGCTGTACCACAGTACGTCCCTGGTGATCAGTACGAAAAATAAAATCAACCACAAGGGATCCTCAATTTCAAGCGAAGTGGAGAAACTCAATTATAAATGATTATCAACATATCGCAGTCAATGGCTGAATTGCATGAATGATTTACAGATATTTGATGAAAAATAATTTTTTTTAAACATCATATTTACAATTCGTTATTTAACAATAATTCGACGAAAAAACATGGTAAAACTCAGTAAGAAAAGAAAGAAGTAAAGGAAGAAAGTGGAGCATGAAAATAAGGAGAAAAGGAAAGGAATATTGAGGGCGTTATGCAACCAAACAGTTTTGGGATTCGAAGAAGAGGATTGTCTTCTTTAATTTTTTTTTTATACCTTCAGTTTTTGGAAGAGCGGGTGAGCTTTAGGTCCGTTCACATCGATCTTCTCCTCGTTGAGATAGAAGTTTGGCTCGTATCCACCTCCTGGTCGCACGTACCGGAGGGTGTTAGGTATCTCCTGACCAACCCCAGGCTCCTGGAGACCAAACTGGTTGCAGGGAAAGCCCAAGATCGCCAGCTGCTCACCAAAACGAGTCTAGAATTATAGAGATCAGAGGGGTAGATAATTATATACAAGGAAAGAAGAGAGAGGGCGAGGGGCAGAGAGAGACGGACAGAGAGTAAGGGGATATGAACTTAGAAAGAGAGAGAGAGAGAGAGAGAGAGAGAGAGAGAACGGAGGGAGGGAGGGAGAGATAGAGAGAGAAATTGAAGGAAGGAGTAAGGGAGGAGAAAGAGAGAGAGAGATAGAGAGAGAGAGAGATAGAGAGAGAGAGGGTGGTATCTTAAGTCCTCCTCTTATCGGTGCATGGCTTCTGTGCCCCCTTGCTACACCATTGTTATGGATATGAATGCTTGATTAACATTTGATTTACTGTTACTCATTATCAACTATATACTTGTTTTATTATCCATTAATTTTATTCACCTTTGGTCCTCCCCATTATTCTTTTCTCTCTTTCTGTCCAATTAAATCTTTACTACCCCCCCCCCCCTCACACACGCACACACACACGCGCGCACACACACACACACACACACTCTCTCTCTCTCTCTCTCCTACTTTCCTCCCTTTTTCGCCATTTAGTGTGGGCAGGGGTATTTTCCCCGTGCCTCCGTAGCTACTCTACTGATTTTAATTTCACACCCGTAACAGAAATAATGTTGTCGTGGGCAGCAAAACCGACTGGTAGTATCCTCTATATGATAATAGGTACTATGATAATAGGTACAAGTATTTCATAACCAAACACAATTTGCACTTTTCCTCGCGTTTACTGACTGGATATCATATCCATATATTATTACAATGGCTGCTTTCACATTGAGATAACAACTGTAAAACTAACCATAAAGGAAGGCCCTCCTCATGTGGCAATTTTCATACATTCATTTTCTTCAAGCGGTTCGGAATACCGGTAGAGTTATGATGAGCACTTTTATATTCAACTTTGTCATGTTGAGTGTAGTTTCGTGTAAAAAATAAAAAAGGAGGGAGGGGATTACCTTTTACGCGCCACAATTCCACAATCTTCTGAAACGTTTCCTGTTTCAAAAACATCTTACAAACAATTTTTTTCCTTTTTTTTTCTTCTGGGAGAGCATGTTCGGCAGAATAGGTGGTAATTGCCCCTGCCCTCTCCCCGTTACACCATCCTGCGATGTATCATGTATAAAATAAACCGATCATAAAGTCAAACTATTGGGTCTTATTAATCCAGGCAGGGGATCCATATCAGTATAAATATATACTACTCTTCCTACTGGTCCTGCATGCAATTATTATTTCTCAAGCAATTGCCAGGTACCCATTTTCACCTGGGTAGAGAGTGGCAAATATGGATTAATTAATTTCTTGCTAAAGGAGGTGAGTGCCAGCCTGGGATTCGAACCCCTAACCCTTGGATTGAGAGTAAAATGAATGAACCACTACAGCACGACAGCAAGATCATGGCGATACTTGAGTAGATAAAGAGTTTGGATAGGCTACTCCAGTCCTCATAGACATAACGAATTGAACTAATTTTCCGGACGCAACGGAACCCCACAAACACAACTTAAAGACCGGTTTACTAACATATTCAAATTTTATGCATACTTTTTAGAAATATTTTTCTCGACAACCGGAAAGCTTGCCCGAGGCTTGCCCAACATAGCAACAAGTAATAAATGGAGACTGGATTCCAAGTATTATAGTTCATTCATTGATAACAAGTTAATAGAATAACTCGTCACTAGGTCCCCAGGAAAGAAAAATCCATCCATTTGAATATGTTAGTAACCGGTCTATTGTGAGCATATGTTTGAAGATTAGGAAACAATATACACCGGTTTACTAACATATTCAAATTTAAGGATGTTTCTTTAATGGGTACCTATAGTGACGAGTTCTAATTCCTTAACCTGATATTAGGGAATGAACTATAGAACTTGGAATCCAGTCTGCATACATTATAATAATAATAATACATGTATAAAGGATTTATAAGGCGCAAATCCACTAACAAATTAAATGTATGCATACAATTTGAATATGTTAGTAAACCGGTTTATTGAAAAAAAGAAACATTAAACGGTTGTTACCTGGAGTTTATTGAAATACGGGTACTGGTACGTGTAGGTGCAGAAGGAAGCTGTATTGACAACCAACACGACTTTGCCATGGTAGTCGTCCAGGGATAACTTCTCCGTCATTGCGACATCGGACAGGGATTCGGCGTCATCATAGCAAACAGCGTCGAGCGTCGTCGCTCCCGAAAGACGATAACATACAACGAGAGCGAAGAAAGCGACAATTATTTTTTCATACGTAGCCATTTTGAAGAAAGAAAAACAACAACCGTGAATTCCAGTATTTTGCTTTGGTGCTTCCGGTATACAGGTCTAGAATGATTTGCTCTTGCTTTGACTTTTTGTGAATCGCTTTATTGTCTAGAAAATATCCTTTAGTAAAGTGCACAATGAATTTCCCAAGAGCAAGACATTGAACGATCCAACATGTATTCGCTGATGAAAGCTAGTTGTTTATTCCTCAGCAATTATAGACTCTGTATGCGGATGTGCGTTTATATCTTCCCCATGTCAATTTTACCATATGAAACTAAATTGTATTCATATTATTGGGAAAAAGTCTGTCACGCTTGAGTGATCACGAATCAACACCATACGGTACGGAAGACGGATAGTCTGCTTCTGTTATTGAGGTATCACATTACTCCTGCCATCAAATGATCCCGTTACGGTAGCTGTAGGTCAATCCGGGATATACAGTGCGTATAAAAAAGTGTACCCAACTTTGGTAGCTCTTAATTAACAAGTCATAACCAATATGACTTTTAAATTTATTTCATAATGAAGTGTAACTTGTTTTCCGTCTAATGATACCCTAATCATAATCTTTCTGCAACGGGTGACCGAGCACCAGGGTCTGTAAAAAGTGATGTAAAAATCACCTTGTACCGTTTTTTGGCTGATGGAACGAATATGGGTCAGGCGATTTATATTGGTTCTAAATCCGTTCAAGTTAAATTATGCGTGCTTCACTGATTACACTAGGAACTTTTAGATTTGCGTGGACTGATACGTGTGACGTCCATTCAAGGCAGTGCATTAAAAGGACGTCGATCGTAGCAATCCACGTTTTCGTTGTGCAAATCTAAAAGTCCCTAATGTATCTAGGCTTTCACAGAACCTTGTTTCAATCCATAGGAAAACCTTTAATTATTTTGAACAGCCTACTAACTTCTTGTCTTTAATTTATTTAAAGCCCCACTGTCCTACTTGTAGCTACTTGCTCCCTCTATATAGAAAACTTCCCCAATCGGTGCCTGTTGGTCCCCCATGATCCTCTTTTTCTTATGTTAGTTGAGAGCTGAGTTAATGAGATAGCCACCTGTCAATGACCTCGCTGTGTGGTCTAATCCCTTCTGGCCCAGTAGTGTTGACGGTCCTAAAGTTATTTTTGCTCACTTGTCCATTGGTTGAAGACGAACTGGTTATAGACCAAACGGCAATAACCGATTAGTTTGCATCGTTTACAGTCAACAGAGGATTGTCTGACTAAGGAGTGAGTACTGAGTAATATATGGAAGACAGCAGTTTATCCAACACCGGCTAAAGCAATGTGTGCACCATCTCCATTTCCCTTTTCCCCTTCCTGTTTCTTCTGTACTCGGGATATTTGATCGTTCTCAGTGTCTCTACATCACTCCGTTTCTCTCTCTTCCTACCCCATTTCAATCCCTTTCTCTAACACCATCGCAACTGCAATGGCATCGTCCGTCATCGTTGATACCTTACAATGATGTACAGTCAAACCTGCTTTAATAGTGACCACATGTCTACAAAGACAACATGTATTAAGACTATACATTTTGTTTCCCTTGAAAATGGTTTCTCATTGAAACATGTACTAAAGGAACCTGTCTACAAAGATTTTCCCTTGGGCGGTCGATATAGACAGGTTTGACTACATTACGTGATCCATCATCCGAACATGAATTCTATGGGATATACAATGAGAGAGAGAGAGCAAGAGAGAAGGGGGAGGGGTAATGAGGTTGTGGAAACAATAAATGAAACCCATTACTTCATTAGTTTTTTTTTGCAAGGATAGAGTCATTTTTGAGAATTTATTAAAATGTTTCATTGTTTTGAATATTTCAATCAATATGATAACATGATGAATATAATATTCTATTTAATACTTCATTGTCATCTCACATCAGCGTTCATATACTCACATCAATTTGACATATTTGAATTTAAGATTAAAAATGAATTCATTCCAATTGGCAGCAAGGTAATATAGCTTAAAGTTTTTGGTCTCATGCAATATACTAGAGTACATGGGGGACACTATACAACGGAAATAGATATCATGAAATAAAAATGGTACATGCATTGTCTTATAATCGCTTTTGCAGCAAAATTAGAGAGAAAACTTCTAGCCTGTATAATCAATAACAGATTTCGTCAACTTTATCCAAAAGACATGAAAAAAGTGGGCAAATATTCATAGTATTTCAACAGAATTTCTCACATTCCTTCTTTTTAAAATCGAATCTTGCTTTCTTATTGCATATTCCCTACTCCAAATATTATGAGTTCAATAGTGCCTCTGGTTTTCTTCTTCTGTTTTGATGAACATCGATGTGTATTGTTCATATGGTATAACCAAATTTTCATCAATGACATTCTTTGATAATATGTTTGCACCGACCAGAAAAGAATAGGTACTATTATCAATCACCATGAGTGAACGGATCACTTTTGGTTTGTACAAAGACTACAATAGAGATTGGCAGAGTCCTTTCACATATGGTTTTCAACTTCCCATCCCTCACTGCAACCTTTGAGTACATTGCCATCCGCACAGCAGTTGGAAATGCACTACATATTCAAATCAATTCGCAGTCTTGCGTCCCGTAAGTGAAAACATTCAGCTTTATTTCTGTCAATACATTAATTCCTCTTCTCTAATTAATTTTAGACAGTGTTTATGATATCACATTAGTGTTGTACACAACAAGCTCTTTTGTGCTTTTTACCCCCAACAGGCAGTGGTATAAAATAATTTGTCATCTCTTTTCTACATTTGTTTTATTGCCCAGGTCACCATAGCAACTGCTATTTTTCTGTGTTGTGCATTAGATATTGAAACTACGAAGAACACAATCAAGCAAATGTCTGATCATACTCACTCTAGCACACTATTATCATTTATCAACTTTGCTCTTTCAAAAATGATTTGTCATAAATAAACTCTCTATATATCTTAATAAATTAATGGCTTATTGGCTTGATGTGTCTTCAATATCTAATAAAATATCTTATGATGCAATTAAAATCTCTCAGCATATAAATATAAAGACCATAACAGGCATCATTTGTGTGCTTATAAAAAGACTGCAAATTCATTTTTTCACATTTTCGTTCTCCCCCTCCAAACTCCCCTGAACCTTTTAGCTAAAGCCACCATGATTCTTAAAGACTTTTCATCCCAGTCAAGAGAGTTCAATCAGAAAAGAATAAACTATAACGCTGACTTGAGAAAAGCAAAGGGTCTATATACGTCTTCAATTACTGTTTGATGCATTATCTTTCAAAAAAAATGTTGAATACTGGTAGTGGTATATATCTTTGACAGACTGTTATTCTGATTTGATTAGATCTGATCCAATCTCATTCATGTTGGAAACGTTATCAGGCATTTATCATTATCAGTGATATGAACTAAAAAACAGAACAAATAAACATTATACCAGTAGGGCACACAATTTATCTGACCTCACAAGTAATATGTTTGTCTTAAATAAACCGTGAGAACAAAGTTGAATTATCCTATCTTGCGAGAGTCAGTATTAAAAAAATGGTACTTCATTCAATATAATATGTTCCATTATTTGTACATCTCACTGTAGTTTAGCTGTCGGCTCATTGGAATGATTTGTTTGCCTTATTGATTGTAACAAGTTTCTCTTTGATTCGAAAGAAGCAAACACACGCTGGAATTGGAAATTGGGGGAAGCTTTTAGGATATAATAACATAATATATTCTATATATATAAACTATCACAAGGAGAAAAAGACAGAATAAAAAAGACGAATAGGCGTAACGATGATTTTAAGAAAAAGGCTCATCGATTAAAAATGTAACCTAAACATGACAGACTGCTGTAGGGGTGTTTGGAAGATTTAGATCGTTGCCTGGTGACCGGGCCAAACTTAAACCCAAATGATTTAGCGGGACTTTCTACTCTAAAAAAATGTTGGCTCAAAATCTTTACTGATCTGATATCAGTTGATTCACAAGATTTTTGGAGGCCAATAATGATGAGGGGTGAACAGACAGTCGTTGAATTCAGACTGTACTCATAAGTGAGTATTGTCTTGTCTACAAAATGCCTGAGATAATAACATAATGCTTATGATGTTATACAGTAATAGTAATCTATTACTGTCGGTTATTACACTACTCCCGAACAACCTGCAACAACCTGAGCTCACTGCCTATGGCAACCTAGTGATTCCCGTTTTAGGCCTGGGAAATGAGAATTTCATAGTCAACTGGTTAAAGGTTTTGCTGCCTTTGGGAAGTTGATCCCTAATTTCTAATGAAATATAGGGATACTGCCCCATTAAAGACATTTCCAGAATAATTCCACATGGACTTCCAATTTTCCAATGAGATTTTTTTTTTCCCCTGAGAAATGTTGGGCTTAGTATTTAAAGCCCATTTGTACTAGTTTACAGAAGGGATTAGACCACCCTACAAGGTCACTGACAAGTGGTTAACTCATCAAATCAGCTCTTACTTAACATAAGAAAAAGAGGATCATAGGGGACCGATGGTCACCGATTAGACATTGTTTGCTATATAGAGGGCACAGTAGCTATACGTAGGACAGTGTGGCTTTAAAGGGTAAAAATAATTCTAGGAACGTACGGCAGTCTGTCGTGCAAAGGAAATGATTTCTAAACAATGGAGCCAAAGACACTTGATTCCCTCCTTCGCTGCATCCTTATCATTGATCGTTGGGGGTCGTTCACATCGTGCATTACTTCTTGGACAAAGACGTGTAGTAATCGGAGAGGATCGCCCAGGCTTTGGGCGCCATGAAGCCGTCGGGCGGGGTGTGTCCGTCGCGAGCCAGCTTGCGCATGCGGGTGCCCGAGATGAAGTCAAAGTCCTCCTTCTTCTCCGGATCAAAGAAGTCCATGGCTTTCTTCTTGAGGTTGTAGGCTGCGACGCGGAATGGGATGATTTCTAGTTGGGTGAGACCGGGTGCCATGGTAAGAACCTGAAGAAAAAGATTAAAAGGGAGAGAAATGGATATTGTTATTAGAGACAAAATAATAATAATAATCTTTTAAAGTCCACTCCAAATTTTATTAAACCGAAAATGGAAATTCTTTTTGCCCAATTGATCGTGAGCCCGGCAGCCACTGAGCAGCGCCAGATCAACATTGCTCTATCCCCTTATTGTTGAACGCCAAACAAGGTAGCAGCAACTCCCGTCTTTTAACGTCTTTTGGTATGACGCCGCCGGGGTTCGAACCCACGACCTCCTGGTTGTGAGGCGGACGCTCTACTGACTGAGCCAACACACCGGTGATATAGCGCTTAATACGGTGTACTGTCTATATAAAGCGCTTTACAGATATTATTATCCCGGTCATCGGATTCATTCATGCACAATGTGCACTATGTCCACTCCATGGAGTGCCTTCTAGTGGACTTGGTAATTCCGATTCCAGTGAGTTGCCTGTAGCTTATTTAATCAAAGGTTAGGGTTAGGGTGCCAATTTAGATTCTAGGTTAGGTATTAGGGTTAGGAAAAGAGTTAAGGTTACGGATAATACAGTGTTCGTTCACTGTTGATGTTGAGAATTTAATTTGGATAGTATACAAAACTGACAACAGGGCAATTATCACCATAGCAAGTGTTGTTCAACCTGCCTTTTTATAATGATAATTCAGTTGATCAATAGGTCATTAGAAGCAAACAAAAGTCCAGACAGAGAGAGAGAGAGAGAAACTGAGGGAGGGAGGGAGGGAGGGAGGGGGGAGAGAGAGGGGGGAGAGAGAGAGAGAGAGAGAGAGAGAGAGAGAGAAAGAAAGAGAGAGGCAGACAAGCAGGACGGAGCGTCATGGGTTGTGCCCATCATGATCAATGAATAAATACATCAGCAAAGATCGAGAGATAGGTGGATTCAAAGATGAATCAACACGACAGATGAAGAAATAAAAAGAAATATCAGTAAATGAATGGATGGATGGACAAAAAGTCAATGGAAGGAAATGGCTCATTAATTCCAATGCCAATATAGAAAACAAACATTAACTGAAACACATAATATATGTGTATAGCAAAACTTAACATCTATATTTCATGAACAAACAGATAAAAGGGAAAAAATGTTAGTTTAAACACTGAGACACATAAGGACGAGGTCGATTTCATAGCCGGAAAGTTTTGAAATTGTTGCTAAGCCATTCAGCAGGATTTACAGACTATACAGGATGGAAAATGTTAGTTAACAAATGCTTTGCACAATTTTTGTGTGTGGTTCTTTTCCTTTTTGTCAGAAGTCCAGGTTACTTCTGATTTTGAAAGTAGGAACGGGGCTCACATTTGTATTACTCCGTAGCCAGGAGTTCCGTTGTATGTGCGTCCTTTGGACTATGTAGCCAATAAGATCACTCACACAAGTGTGCGGTCCCTCACAGGTACAGCCTGACCAGCGCAAGTCTGTGAGGGCGCTATATGGAGGTGATGTAGGGGACTATTTGGTCGTTGAGGGAGGGGTATTGATGTTAGCAACATACAGAGGGCAGGTTGGTTTGGGTTAATGATGAGACCGGGAGAGAAAGAGAGAGAGAGAGAGAGAATGGAAAGAGGTTCCTGAGAAGTACAGCTAGACCAAAACACCAAAGTTAATGGATAGTCCTTCATTATTATGAACAACAAAGACACCAAGACACCCATCTTAAATAAAAAGAGGTTTGAGTTTCAAGAAGACCTTCAAATCTACTGTGTAAGTGTATTCTTGAAGAATACTCCCACAAAAATCTTCCTGAGCATGCCACAACAGCCAGGTTTTCTCAAAAACTTATGAAGTAATGTCAAACAAAAAACCTACCAGTAATTCAGTAGGTAATTAAACATGGATGGTTGTTCTAGGATTGTTTAATCTACAGTTTTCACAATGTCCCAGCCCCCACACAAACGCACTTCCCTGTCCTCCAAAGACATGAGAACAATTTAAGCTGTATCTTTCGATTAAAAATATACATATCTCACAATAATTACTTCATGACGGAATACCCAAACTTGACCTCAAAAAAGTTCTTTAAGAGGATAAAGTTAACTGCTTGCTTCAAAAGAAATCTAAGGTGTTCAACAGAAAATCCCAGTAGACCTTCCATAAAGCAATATCAAATGGTAGTTTTTAACTGCTAGACCAGGGACCCGTTTCACAAAGCCTTTTTTCAATGACAAATGACAAATATCAGTGAAAAATTTGTTGATAACCAATCAGAAGCAAGGATTTCAGTAGCTTATAACGACAAATGTCATTTGTCATTGATGACAAGTTTTGTGAAACGCCCCCTTGGACATGTAGGTAAATGAACATCAAATACTTGCTCCCAAGGAAATCTAAGGTCTTTTATAGAAAACCCAAACAGAGCTCTAATAAAGACGCAAACAAAAAATTATGTAATTTCTCTTTAACTAATCAATTTAATTTTTGTGGTTGACGAAGAAAACTAATAATATTGGTACTTACACGTCGGCCGTGGGAATGATCGTAGAGGTCACCTGACTTATCTGGATGAGGCATACCGGCTGGGTCACGACCTACGATGTAGAAGTTTGCTCCTGTGGCCATACGAGCTTTGGCGTGCCATTGTACCTGCGGACGAGAACGTCAAATTTGAATTGAATGAGTTCTGGACGTTCTTTCGAACATGGGGTATTAAAGTTAAGATATTTATTAACCAAAAGTTTTTTTGCTCCATTAAAGTTTTGTGATTGGTAAATGAGAGAGATTTCCACGGCAAGAAAATTTTACGAATTGCAAAAACTCAGCGTTGCGTTAGTTGTGAATACATTATTTCAATGGATAAAATTTTTGTGTATCTCAATCAATTTGGTTTTGAACCCACGACTTCTCAGTTACTTAAGGCGTTGTGATCTAGTGGAGAGGTCACTGTACAGTGGATCAAAATGTTCACAGTTCAAATCTCTGCCACTGCCAGCACTAATGTCCTTTGGCAAGATATCAATCTACACATGCCACTCTGAACCCAGGAGTAGTCAATGGGTACCTTGTGGAAAGTTATTTCTTGAATGTTTTCAGCAGCGCAGGGCAGCTTGGCTACAGACACTGCAATAGCAGTACTTTGTAAGCACCTTCATCATCATCATTAATTTATCATCATCATCCTCATCTTCATCCTTATCATCATCACCATCTTTATCATTATGATTACAAAATGGAAGCTAGGTCTTACCTCTGTTGGTCCTGCGTACATCATAGGTGATGGGAAGATGGCTACCACTGTACTATTAGGATCCAGGATCCCTTCATCTAGGATAGCTGAGTGCTGGCGCATGCGCACATCAAGAGGCACATCATCGGCTTTGGTCCAACCACCTGAGAAAGATCAAGAAATATAAATATAGACTAATTCACATGATCAATACCAGGATTAATATTCGATGATGGAAGTAAATGAATATCAATTCAATATTAGGAACTCAAGAAATTGGAGCTTTTGACACCTACTTCAATTCATTTTTTGTTTGTCTGTTTTTGTTTTGTTTTTGCTGCTGGTGGGAGAGTGTTACAGGAATATGAAAGCGTACAGATCACAGGCAACCAGAACAGACATATCCTTATCCACCTTCCACCATTTCTTCAATAAGAACTATCGTGCTCCTGTGACAGTTGCTACCAGCTATTTCATGTCATAGATACAGAGTTAGTTAGGGTTGCAACTGGATATTAGGTTAAGTTTAGGCTAAGGTTTAATGGTCAGTCCAGGGTTGAAGTTTAGGTTGGTTGGTTTGTTTGTTACCCTACTGCTAAGAAAGCATTGTATGCTTGTAAGTAAGCAACCAGGGGACCTACGGCTTGAAGTCCTTTCTGGTAATGAGGATTAATGCCTTTATCAAAGGGCACTAGCACATCAAATTGGTGTTTGAACCCGGGACCTCTCGATTACGTGACCACTGCTCTACAACCTCACTAGGAATTCAGTTAGTGTAGGATATTGACTGCAGAGCAAGTGTTAACCAAGCATGTGTCGTAACAAATGTATTATCTCTTACCGAGGGGATGAAGAAGCAGACAGGGCTTCTTGTAGCCGCGTTCTTTCAGCCTGCGCTTGGTGTCGTTCATGAGCAGGGCGTGGCCGTTGTGGACGGGGTTACGCAGCTGGAATGCAAAGACGGCGTCGGAGCCAATCTCCCGGAAGCGGGTGCGGAGCTCGTTGGGGGTGAGGCGGTACTGGTCCAGCCCATCGTTCCAGCGGATGCGCTCCAACACCTCCAGGTCACCACCAACCAGCCAATCACCACTCTCCATCACCATCTGTACAAATGTTTAAAGGCATTGTTTAATAATGTTAAATCTGAGGTGCACGGCTCTACATGTTATCAGTGTCTGTGATATGGTGTAATATTGAAGCACTAAAAAAATTGCGCTTCAAAATGATCAAGAAGTGCCTCAAAAAAGTAAAAACTTTGAGTGACCGGTTTTATCATACCGGTACTCGTTTTCCCCAATAGACTGCAGGGTTATGAAAACCGTTAGGAAAACGCACAATTTGATATCGATTTACAACCATAAATATCTTGATAATCAGACAAGCGATTGGGTTGTAAAAGTCATTGTGTTCCTGACTGACCTAAAGGTTTATAATTATCATTGCAGCATGAGCTAAATCCAGTATTTTGTTCAGAATCTGAGACAAAGTTACCCAATCCCTTTAAAAGAAACCAATTCACCAGTCTACTGATGTGCATTTTTTCTTTAAACAAGACATATTCTACTTCCTCTTCTGTAGATTGCAAACACTCACAACTTATCGTAACGTGACTGATAATAATTCCAAGTTTTTGATAAAAGCAAAGATAAAAGAGATAGTTGCTTGGATGAATTTGGAATATCGTTTCCTCATATTCAATCGAGGTGAATGAAAATACATTTGTTTTGAGAGAAGGGTCACCAAAACCATCTGTAAAGACACTGCCTACATCATCAAAATGTAAAGGTGGATCACAACAGCTTGCATTGTATATATTCCCCATGAAACATAAGGAGGCAATTAATTGAATGAGTTTATTTGAATGAGTTGTAATAGTTGTAATTGACTTGGTATAAATAAAACTTGGTAATCCATGAATCAAACTGTTCTCTTACAGTTAAAAATCAGCTTTAAATGCACACAAACCAGTTTTCAATGAATTAGACAGTTTGTACCAGTTTCAGGTGGATCAAACCAGTCTGAGCCGATTGAAAGCAGCACCACACTCACCTTGATATAGGGATGATCGGGATGGGACGTTCCCCACTGACGGCAGCATCTCTCCTCCTTCCTGTGCAGGTAGAACTCTGGCGTTCGCAGGATGGCTATACAGCGGCCCTCGTACTTGAGTGTGAATGCCTCCAACTTCTCCAAACGCTCCTTGTCCTCGGTCTCAACGGGAAGAACAATCGGGACGGACTGATTTATAGCACCGCCTGGGGAAAGAAAAGGAAGATCTTTTAAAGGCCTGAAAGTTGCACACAGAAATGAAAAAAGAATGTTACAGCTACCATTAAAGTGTAACCAATCGTTTAAAAGTAATCTGTGAACAGCTATTTTGTATAAAATCAACCTCAACAAGTTTGCCGGCATTCTTTAGGTTAACAGTTACACTAGTATGAAGAAAATAAAGGAACCCAGGTCTGAGTGTTACTTTATCTGAGTTAAGTACAGGTCCTTTCTGCTTCTAAAGATAACTCACCATCAAGAAGGCAGTTAAAATGCTGACATTGTAGGAACTCCCTCTCCCGCATGAATCCCATCATGGGCGTCGCCCAACCCTCGGCTAACACCTGGGTCCACTGCATATCAAGCTGTGAGGCATTGTGGGAAGGAAGAACAGACGTGATGCAAACAGAATTGATCAAATGTGAACAAATGGTGTGAGTACTATTAAAGAGAGTCATTATAAATCCAGTTATATCTTAAAAATCATTACACCATTAATTATTCTCTATTATTTTTTGGGTAGAATATGAATTGCCACTGCTATTAAAGCGAGACTACACTACTTGTAGCTACTTGTGCCCTCTTTATAGCAAACAATCCCTAAGCGGTGCCCCTTGATCCCCCATGATCCCCTGTTTCTTAATTGAGAGCTGAGTTGACGAGATAACCACCTGTCAGTGACTACGCAGGTAGGTCTAATGATCCCTCCTGGCCAAACTAGTGCAGATAGGCTTTAAAGAGAGTCATCATAAATCTAGTGATATCTTCAAAATCATTACAACATAAATTATTCTCTATTCTTTTTTTGGTAGAATATGAATCTCCACTGCTTTTAAAAGAGTAGAGACACACATCTTTACTAATCAAATTATACAAAATCACAAACACCCCTAAAATGTGAATGGACTCACCTTGTTGATGTTGAGGGATGGAAGGCTCTCTGCCTCCTTCATGGCCTCTGCCACTGCTTCTGCGGGGACGAGCAGCTCCTTCACGCTATCCACAACAGAGTCGGGAAGAATGTTCTGTAAAGAGGAATGACAAACAATAACATTATTTGTCTTTCTTTTTTGAAAGTCTATGATGATGATTTTGTGCAAATCTTGTTTTTATTGGTGCATTAAGATGGTAAAAAGACCATAACTAAAATCAACTCGCTCAGGACTAACACAGTCTTCCATGGCCTTTACTTTACAAGAGGACCATGTCGACAAATCTTTTCATGACTTGGTAAAACTGTTTTCTTCAGCAATGCGCCCCTGAAGTACAATATATATCTAACAGTCGCCTCATTAAATCAAACCTTATGCTAAGTGTCTTGACTATTAAATAAATGGAGATCTTGGTTAACTGAAAAGAGAGGAGATGAAGGGCAAAAGAGGACCAAATGTCACTGGTCTAAATGGCCTCGATCAAATGTTACTGGCCTAAACATTATTGGACTGAAGGATATTGGACCAGGGGGGCGTTTCACAAAGCCTTTTTTCAACGGCAAATGACAAAATTCAGGGACAAATCTGCTGATAACCAATCAGAAGCAAGGATTTCAGTAGCTTATAACAAAATCTGTCATTTGTCACTGATGACCAGTTTTGTGAAATGCCCCCCTGATGGCAATTTGGACTGACCACTTACCTCTGCCCTGAGGAACTTGACCAACTGCTGGACTACATCCTTGACGCTGTCCCTGCCAGACATGAGCTCCAGGTCTGGGTTCTCAGGTGCCTCGTAGGCCTGGTCGATACCAGTGAAGCCTAGATATAAGAAACAGATGGTGATCATTAATGGTAGCTTAGTGGATATAGAAGTAGTCTTGGAACTGAAAGGGTGCTTCATAGGCCTGGTCAATACCAGTGAAGCCTAGGGTAATAACGGATAATAGTAGCTTAACGGTAATACAAAGTTTTGGTATGGGGTCATGAATTTGGTTCAAATGAACATATTGGAAGCATATGCGATTTTACAATATTCAATGATCGTTGTTGTGGTTGAAATTGAATCTTAAGTGATGAAGTGATTGTAAATAATAAACTCTTTATGTTGTATGGCTCCCTCTCTAGACTGATATTACTTTAGCTTAAAAACAATGTTACTTGACTACAATCAACCGATTTGCTATTCCTGTTTGGAAATTATATATCAGAACTGCACATTTTGAGATTTCATGGTCGCAGCTACCATGGAATGACCTTAGGCGCTATATTTGACATTTACTGGGAGCACCGGTAAATTTTGTATTATTCAATTTCTCGAAAGCAGAAGTGTTTTAGGGGCTAATTTGTTTAGTGCTTATAAAACATCCACAGGGGCATCCAAATATTTCAAAATTTTAAAGAATTACTATCCGTCCAATTTTCAAAATTTTCCCAAATTTTACATTTCCTTTAAGGTGGTTATAGAAGTGGTCTTGGAATTGGAAGGTCCTGGGTTCATTTCATAATTTAATTCAAATCCAACATACTAGTGACTTTTGATAGGGAATTTATCATCATTTACCAATTCCCTCAGATGAAACATATAGCTCTAGGCCCACTGATAGCAAGCTTATACTTGCTTTCTAATAAATCTATTAAAACAAACAATACTACATATCACTCAAAAAAGCAGAAATATATGCCCAAATGTTCAATGTTGAAGTGCATTCGCGATATCTATACAGGCCAGATCGGTAATTGCCACTGGATGGTAATTTACCAAATATATCAATTAGTAGGCGATATCTATACAGGCCAGATCGGTAATTGCCACTGGATGGTAATTTACCAAATATATCAATTAGTAGGCGATTTCCCGGCAAAATTTGTATCATCACGTATTAGTCAAAACATATTCTTTCACATGATTGGTAATAAGAGCTTCCATTTCATTTTTCATTTGAGAGGGGGGGGGGGGGGGGCGTTTCCAAAACTGGACTATACCTTTTACACATTTTGACCTTTGACCTACCCTTGATAAGGCCAGCCCTAGCCTTCTTGTACAGTCCCTTCACGTCACGCTCCTCACAGATCTCCAATGGAGTGTTGACGAAGATCTCGTAGAACGGAAGGCCAGTCTTCTGATGCAATTTTCGTGCAACATCACGGTCCTGAAAGAAAAGAATTCCAAAAAGAATATTTATTATAGAAAAGCTGTAATACAGTCAAACCTGTCTACAGCTACTGCCCAAGGGAAACACAAAAAGTGGTCTTTGTAGACAGGTTCCTTTAGTACATGTTTCAATGAGAAACCATTTTCAAGGGAAACAACAAATGTGGCCTTTGTAGACAGGTGGTCTTTGTAGACAGGTGGTCATTAAAGCAGGTGTGACTGTATGTTTGACAGTAAGACAAGATTTCTTCCGTCTTCCACAGAGAATGTACAGCAGGGTCAACTAATTCCTTAGTTTACTAAGCTATTGTTGTGGTTTCATGAACTTCCTTGATGATTAGATGAGATCTTTGTAGGCACCATTATAATATGTTACATTTAGTTTATTGGTTCTGAAACTATGATTTCTGTTGGACTTTACAGTTCTCAACCAATTGCATTTGTGTGGACACCGGAAGTGTCTTTGGCCTTTTACCAAAAATATACCCATGGTCTGTGCTACCCTCTACGGCCAAATACTGGAGTTGAGGTAGGACAAATTTGGTCTTCCTGATTCTGAGAGGCATACATGTGGGAACATGTAGGTGAAGTACTCAAGTAGTTCTTGATATCACATCTTAACCCATCTTCAATCAATGTACAAAGGACTAGATGCAGAGGCAAAAAGAGACCAGGGGGGCGTTTCACAAAACTTGCCAACAGTGTCAAATGACAGTTTTTGTTATAAGCTACTGAAATCCTTTCTTCTGATTGGTTATCAGCAGATTTGTCACTGATTTTTGCCATTTGTCATTGAAAAAAGGGTTTGTGAAACGCCCCCCAGATGATTGACGAGACAGATTGGTGGTGTTGGAAACGGGATGACCTTGATTCAAGACCAAGAGAGTGCTTCAGTGTCCTTGGGAAAGGCAAATACAGTCAAACTTGTCTACAGCGACCGCCCAAGGGAAACAAAAAATGTGCTTGTTGTAGACAGGTGGTCTTTGTAGACAGGTTCCTTTAGTATATGTTTCAATAAGAAACCATTTTCAAGGGAAACAAAAAATGTGCTTGTTATAGACAGGTGGTCTTTGTAGACAGGTTCCTTTAGTACATGTTTCAATGAGAAACCATTTTCAAGGGAAACAAAAAATGTGCTTGTTATAGACAGGTAGTCACTAAAGCAGGTTTAACTGAAGTCATAGGCCCCCTACGTGCTTCCCTTTGAAATATATTTCCTGTGTTAGATGTACGATAAAAGAAACAATCAACCAAGCTTACCTTTGCGTAGGGACTGATGAAGGAGGACAGACAGACGATACCACCATCGGCGAAGAGCCTGGCGACCTCGGCGACACGACGGATGTTCTCTTCACGGTCCTCGGGGGTGAAGCTCAGGTTCTTGTTGAGACCGGTTCTCACGTTGTCTCCATCCAGACCGTAGGCTGGGATGCCATGGTGACACAGGTATTCCTCAAGGGCGAAGGACACCGTCGTCTTACCGGCTCCGGATAAACCTGACATGAACAATAACAATAATGATAATATACTTAATTTTAAAGCGCCTTTTCTAGGAGTTACAAAGCCCTTTGCATGTACATATAGAGCACTTTGAATCCATTTCAAGTTCCCAACTTAATAGTCCTCTATAACAATATATAAGGACAGCATAATATTCAAGTTCAATTTGAAATTGATTCCATTTACAAATTGTTAGAACAGATCACAAAATAATAATGCATAAATGAAGAGACCGCTTTAAAGAGGAAGAGTCTTATTGCTGCTGCCAACGAACAAAATAATAATGATAATAGCCTAATAGTCCACTCCAAATTTTATTAAACCGAAACGGAAATTCTTTTTGCCCAATTGATCGTGAGCCCGGAAGCCACTGAGCAGCGCCAGATCGACGTTGCTCTATCCCTTATTGTTGAACGCCAAACAAGGTAGGAACAACTCCCATATTTTAACGTCTTTTGGTTTCAAACCCACGACCTCCCGGTTGTGAGGCGGACGCTCTACTGACTGAGCCAACACTCCGGTACAAAAGGAAAGGTTATACATTTTGTTTTCTTTTTGACTTAGTAAGAACATAGACCTACCAGAATTGGCTTATTACATCTTAGCAACACATATCTATTCGTACATCTTCCAAATACTTCATAATGATACTATTATTCCAGCAATCAAAACTGTTTTGACAACTGGTGTTTGATTGCGTCCTACTGGGCACAAAGTGAAGTGACATGTGCTGATTTTACTTACCGGTGAACCAGATGGTACATCCACGGAAGCCCCCGCGCATGCCCATGACCTGCCCACGCTTGTCCCTGGAGACATGATGGGTTTGCTCCGTCACGTTGGTGGAACCTTGCTTCTTTGACTGTAGAGAGAGAGAGAGCAAAGGGGGAAAAAAAGGATATAAGTAAGGCAAGACTCCACACTTTTTTGGGGGGGACGGGGATCCGGAATTAACTTTTTACCCGATGGTCCCCCATGATCTCCTTTTTCTTATGTTAATTGAGAGCTGATTTGATGACATAACCACCTGTCAGTGACCATGCATGGAGGTCTAATCCCCCCTGGCCAAACTAGTGCATACAGGCTTTAAATTTTGGGCACCTTTCAGTGCAGAGTCTCGAGTATGGTCTTCCCAGGTTGATAATCTTGTTGAGGTGATACAAGATTTGGGCAGTGAAATATCTTTTAAGGTGTTTTATACCACATGATTTGGCAGCAACTACACCTTGGTCAATATCTGGGGGGTGGGGGGGGGGGTGTTTCGCAAAGATCCAAAGTCGAACTTAACTCTAAGTTGGACTTCAACATTATAGAGAGCAAATTGTAGCCTTGAAATATGATATATTCAAAAGCAAAGATTCAAGTATTTTAGACCTTTCATAAATTCCACATCAAGAACATGAAATTCTCCTTGATAATAGAAAATATGGATGATTTGAATCAACATTTTATGCCTTTCAAAACAATTTTTACAAAATATTTTCAGACGGCTTTCCATAACTGTCAAGTTCAACTTAGGATCTTTGTGAAACACCCCCCTGGACAAACTAAATTCTTAACTTCAACCCTGAAGCAAACATTTGTAGTCTTGTACCTACCAACATTGTGTATTTGACATTGAATTGAACCCTGAAGCAAATGCTTAGAAATCAAACATGAGCAATAATCGCCAGAGCAAATTATGTCGAGTCATGATATGAAGACCGCTCAGGTGAACAGTGCAAATTATGTGGAGTCATGTTATGAAGACCGTTCAGGTGAAAGAAAAAAAGGATGATCATCCTCCAGGGCCCATACAAACTTACTAAGTTGATTGTCAACTATTATACACATAGGCTTTGGTACATATATGTAGTTAGCTAACAACTTTGCATGGTAAAGTTTTAGGAATATGAGCTCAGGTGGCCTTTATGAATTATATGTACAAGTTCCATTATTGCATGTTTCAATACGACTCATTTCTCAAAGGGAAATATTCAAATTGGTCTTTCTATACAGGTGGTTGCTAAAGGAGGCTCAACTGTCTTTGCAGCTCATGTGGTATTTGTTTCTTGATGAGAGCATCATGATTTGTGAGATTTACGAGAGGATTGGTTCACCTTTTTTTGTACTTCAACTTGTTTTTTGATACTCAAGACATTTTCTAGTCCTTGTGTACTATTCTAGTGCCGCCCTTATTTGTCTTCAGGATAAGATGGAGAATTTTCAATGGATTGTGCTGCACTTACTCTATAGATTAAAAGGGCAACAAAGAGAAAGGGAGGGGCAGAAAAGGGAGAGAAAATGAAAGTGTTCCGAACTTTGGACAGAACCACAAAGATGTTCAGGTTATCTACGGGTCAAGTTCCAATTTGAAGGAAGATGGAACCTTGTTTTAACATACAGTATTAACTTATGCTTTAAATTCATACAGTGCATATTCCCACACCAACTAAATATGCACATAATGTTGCTCAACATAAGTATAGAACCGTATTTGGACATTACTTATGTTAATTCATACAGCACATATTCCAACACCAACAAAATGTAGCTCAACGATCACGTCACCATAGCCACAGTCTTATTTGCTTCTTTTTTTGGTTATGACAAAGACACACTTGTCACCTTCACATCCTGTACATACTAACAGTTGTTAACTCATCAATGTTCTTAATTGACTGTGTAAAGTGCTTTACAAAAATACCACGTACCGGTAATGTACAACAAACAACGTACTTGGTACTGTACTTGGTACCGTACTCAGAGTGCACGTACTGTGACGATGCTTTCATGAACTTCAAGTGGGTGAACATTTTACAAACTGTCTATTTGGACGAGACAAGAAAATTTACGTTCCTCTTGACATTTGTACCAAAGCACTTTTGCTAATATTGAAACAACATGAAAGACATACAAGAAGCTAGGCACATAGGCGCAAAGGTTGATTTAATAGATAATCTGCATGACTTGGCATATTTGAATGTTTGCATTGATGATGTTGCTCTTTTACAATGCAATTTTGAGAGCAATTTACCAAATATACCAATGAAATTCATGAAGGTACATGTATGTACATTTACAAAAGAATTTTATGTAAAAATTACCACACATGTATGATTATACAGAGTTGAGCCTGATAAAAAACCAAAGTATAAGTCATGATCAATGATAGAAATGAATTTGGTCTCTAAAGCTACGGACACAAAAACAAAAGCTCTCACTGCCTTCACTGAGGAAATTGATAATTGCCTAATAATCATGAGACACAGGAAGTTTGATGCCTTTTTGGCAGTTTCATTCATGCTATGCAAGAGAGAGAAAGAGAGAGAGAGAGAGAGAGAGAGAAATCGCGTCTTCACCAGACCAATATGCTCATCACAAACTAGCTCGGACGGTTGCAAATTAGCCCGCGATTTCCCAAATAGTTAGATACTTCGAAAACAAGACCAAATTTCTCAGGATATTTTCTTGACCAAATATCCCGCTAATTGCAACGGTGTCCTGATGAAGACGCAAATTAGCTGGCTAATTTGAGAGCGGGCTAGTTAAAATAGCGGGTTATTTTGCAACTTTTGTCTGATGAGGATAGGCCTAGAGAGAGAGAGAGAGAGAGAGAGAGAGAGATGCAACTGCAGTGTTAAATGCATCGTTTGGAAGCATTAAAGGTACTATGTCCCTTTTGCAGCCAACCTCAAATGCTGTAGAACTTTGCAGGAATTATGAATATGTCATGTATGTCCTATCTGTGAAATTTAAACGTTAGCAGTGTCCTCATATTCAAATTATGCAAGGAAACCCGTTTACTTGCTAGACTTCACTGTCAGACACTATTGAGTGACTGACTGGCTTTTTTCTTCTTTGGTAATAACATACATGAAAAGAGTTGTAAAGGGTACATGAGCATTTGCCTACATCAATAACCCACTTCTTGTGATAAAACGTATGACCATTCGGTACAATTGTCTGAAAATCAAGACTATTACTTTTGGGCTCTATAGCCCTAAAGTCGATTTGACAACTACATGTAATAGTCATTATTTTCCCACTTGAAGACATTTTCAAGCCCCACCTTTTTTAGGGAAGTTCTAAATTAGTATTATCTTTCAAATGCAGTTGGAATTTAACTTTTTCATTTTGTTGGCCTGCAAATGGGACATAGTACCTTTAAGCCTCATTCAGATATGACGCCGTAAGCCAAGATGATTTCTTTTTTTAATGATGACAAACATTGAAGTATATATGCTCCACGTTTCTGTATCTTATAACACAGAGCTTGGGGAATATGTGTAGGATCTTTGTTGCCAGCGGTTGCTATTCATTTAAACACATTACAACAACAACAACAAAACATTAAGCTCTTTCTTCTTACCAAGACAAGTATATATTCCTATTTGTATAACAAAATAAATACACTTTCATGTAGACAAGCTTCCGAAAATAGAAAGAAAATAGAAAGAAGATAGAGAAGCTAAATTGTGTTTGTTCACAAGGTCTGTCTACCGGTAATTTATCTTCGTCATAATAAGAGCTAAATATACATCAACTAATTACACCAATCTATACTGTTCAAATTCATGAGATAACTTATTTGATAAGAAGTAAAGTTTGTACCCCAAGCCAGATTTGTTACAAGATATTGTTGAAGAAGCTTGAAAAAGAAAATTGTTAAAAAGCAATATGACACCCTTAGTTAGGTATGACAAAAACCACTGGGCATACTGGTATCCAATTTATCTGTTGTATCTACCTCTCATATTGTTTTGTTGTTGGTTAGATTCTGTAAGAGGTTTTTTTCTTCTGAATACCTCAACTCAAGATAACATGCACCTTCAGTAACAAAATGTGAAGATTGTGGAATATGTGACTTGCTTCCTTTTGGCAGAGAAGGGCAGGAGTAAGATCTAGGTCACATTAAGAAAGCATTGATGTGATTTTAGAATGAAGATTGAGGAATCTGTCACTTGCTTCTTTTTGGTATGAAAGGCTAGAGAGGGCAAGATTAGGGTCACATTAAAAAAGCATCGATTTGATTTTAGAATGAAGATTGAGGAATCTGTAACTTGCTTCCTTTTGGCAGAGAAGGGCAGGAGCTAGATCGAGGTCACATTAAAAAAGCATTGATGTGATTTTTAGAATGAAGATTGAGGAATCTGTCACTTGCTTCTTTTTGGTATGAAAGGCTAGAGAGGGCAAGATTAGGGTCACATTAAAAAAGCATCGATTTGATTTTAGAATGAAGATTGAGGAATCTGTAACTTGCTTCCTTTTGGCAGAGAAGGGCAGGAGCTAGATCGAGGTCACATTAAAAAAGCATTGATGTGATTTTTAGAATGAAGATTGAGGAATCTGTCACTTGCTTCTTTTTGGTATGAAAGGCTAGAGAGGGCAAGATTAGGGTCACATTAAAAAAGCAATGATTTGATTTTAGAATGAAGATTGAGGAATCTGTAACTTGCTTCCTTTTGGAAGAGAGGGGCAGGAGCTAGATCGAGGTCATATCGAAAGAGCACTGATGTGATTTGAGATTTGGCAAACGCCCTTAACAATGAATACTCCTTGAACTTCGTTATCCTTAAATTGCCTCACAAGGGTCCTTAATGAGATCCTAGTGTTGGAATTGATATTGCCCATTGATTAATATCTAGTGGCGAGGTTCATTAGGGGGAGCTATTGTGAATGATTAATTTGATCTTTGATCGACACTATTGAGCAAGTTCGTCTCAAAGTGCATTGTGTACATTTAGGTCATCTACTGTGTGTGTAATACATCTTTGTATTCAAACCAACTTTAGCCTACATATTAAGGTCAGTCAGTCCAAATGTCCTATGAATACAATCGCAAAAGCTTTCAAAAAATCAACATACTGTTTTCAACAGCCTTGTGCATCACCTATTGGTATGTGCCAACATGAAAATGGCAGTTGCGAACTTGCTGGTTTCACACAATGTTGTGTTAGGCAATGGTGTGGTGATCACACCAGCCCCAAACACTGAATTTGCCCTGTTACAGCCTGTTGCTTGAATGATTGTGTGGTGAACCTCATGCACAGGCTATGTAACTTTGGAACCAGTAACCTGGATGTTGAGCGAATATGACTTTAGCAATTTGGTACTCTATGTATGTGTTCAAATAGTTTATGGACACGCCTCCAAATGTCCTATATGTTTCGTGTAGCATGTTTCTATTCCACTGCCTATGTTTATGTTTACTTGCCTCTTTTAATAATTGGTTTAAAATAAAGGCACATTTAGAAATTGAAACTTCAAACTTTCCCATGACAAAACACAAACAAAGGCTCACAAATTAGGAAGTTAGCATGGAAGTAAATATTAACTTGTGGAATTCCTGACCTAATTGCTTTAGAGAGATGAAAGGTACCAATGAACTTTAAAAAGAAGAAGATTTTTGTACAGCTAGAATGTTTTAAATCATCTTTAAATCTTAACTGGTATTCTATGGGTATGAAGAAAAAAGGGAATACCCGGTAACATAATTTCCCTTGTAAAACTAATACTTGTGTTTAATAACAAAAAATTGCAAAATATTGGTTGTGGCAATGCTTATTCAAGTTAATTTAAATGCACATTTACATGTCCCGAAAAACCAGAAAGGGATTCACAAGACTTTAATTATTTTTAAATTTTATTTGCAAGACTTAAATATATTGAATTTGACCTCATTTATTCATGTTTTCTGAATCGAATCCATTTCAAGGTTTCCTACTGAAAAACAATCAATTGATGGACAACTGCCAGGAGCAATTTACATTCAATAGTATGTTTACAGTGTTGTTGACTGAATACACCAACTCTATGCACATATGCATGTATGTATATGTACAGTTAGAACTGCAAAATTACATTACATTTAATACATTGTACTTTCAGGTGCAGAAGAATACAATTAAAGTTATTTGAATACACAAGAAACAAACATGAAAACTGATTATAGCAAGAAGCAATGATTCTTGTATACATATGTATTAAGTGTGAATGACATTGTATAGCTAATATCCAGACAAAATCAATCAACTTCAACTGAATTTCTTTTTTTTTTTGGGGGGGGGGAGGGGGGTGCCTGTGTACACTGTGTGACTTTCCTCAAGCCATTGCCACATTGCACAAATTTGTTTGTCTGTGTTTAATAAGTACTCCACTGAGGACTACCAGTAGACAATTCTGAATACCGGCAGGCGAAATGAAGTACTTTTGACAGGTACCATACTGTACACGTACACTGTATGAGAGTATAATAAACAGCAAAAGTAGTAGTGAAGTTTTTTTGTTTTTTAAAGCTGGGCCCTGTATCATAGAGAGTTGGGATCGATTCAAATCAATCGCAATTTAAAATTAATCGCAACTGTGTACTTAGGAGATAAGAGTTGCGATTAATTTCAAGTTGCGATTCATTCAAATCACTTGAAACTCTTTAAAGATAAAGACCATTTATGGTCATGCGATTACATTGTGAAAGAAACGTTGTGGAATCGATCATAAAAGGTTGATCATATAGCATATAAGTATTGGTGTGTACTAGTGCTGTAGTCAAACGTTTACCCGTCCGGTATCCGACCGCCCATGGCGGATTCCGTTTCCAATTTGACGGTTTTGTTTTCCCGTTTTTTTTTTTTTTTTTTTAATAATTTTTTTTTTTTAATAATTTTTTTTTTTTTTATATTTTTTTTTTTAAAGTTTCGATGCCCCTCCACCAATGTCTCCCAGCTCAGTAATCTGTGTGTTGACTCACCACTCTGAAACTAGAACAACACTCCAATTTGTCTGTCATCTTGGTTTGAAAGTAATCTTTGTAATAGATCTCAATATGTAGTTTATAATAATAATTCATCCAACTTTTACACATGGCATACCACAAGGTTCTATCCATTGTTACTATTATTTGTGACAAGTTCACAAGCTCAATTCAGCGCCTTTAAATGCACCTTGCAGTTAAATGAAACTCCTTCCCGCTTTTTCACACGGACCTGGCTTGCTGCCGACAGAGTCGATACAAAAAAAAAAAAAAAAAAAACGATTTTTTTTTTTTTTTTTTTTTTTTTTTTTTTTTTTTTTTTTTTAAATATTTTTTTTTAAAAATCGTTTAACCGAAAACCGTCCGGTTTTGACTGGCGGTTAAACGGAATTGGAGATATCCGTGATGTTACAGCACTAGTGTGTACTGCAAGGTTCTGGAATCATCAAAATGATAAGAAATTTGGCCCAGTCTTTGTAAAGTTACAAGCACTGTACACAGAAAGATGTATATGGGACTACTCACATGTGCGCGTCACGTGCGTTATATCTCTCACACCCCAATAGATAAACTAATTTACCAAATATATCAATTAGTAGGCGGTTTCCCGGCAAAATTGTTATCATCTTGTATTAGTCAAAACATATTCTTTCACATGATTGGTAATTAAGAGCTTCTATTTCATTTTTTGAAATTGGGGCGTTTCCAATACTGGTCTTTACCTTTAAGAGATGGAAGCCCTGGATGAAGATATTTCATATTTGAACTATTCATAGGGAAACCTTTACAGCTTCATTGAACTGCATTCTTTATAGATACCTTGGTATTTAAGCAGAGATGAAATGAGACATCAAAATTGTCACAGCGTGTTAATTCATAATTGCTTGCTTTTTGTTTTTGCAGGTATACATGTTTTGTAGAAGTGACAAATGCAGGTAAGTATTGCTTGTAAGAACATGCCATTACATATATCTTAAGCAGGATATGGGTGTGCCCCATCTACATGCAGTTCAAAGGTAATAAAATTACGCCTGCATCACACAATACTACGATACTACCTTCACAATGTTGTAAAATTTATGGGATAGTACCAGCTTAATGTATTTATGACAAATCTACTATAAACTAAAGGGTGTAGATAAAATGATATGTTTACAGAGAAAATTTGTTTTACGCCTTCCTGAAATGAAAATTATGCTGGTTGATCATTTTGTGTATTGAATGAAACATATTGCACATTTATGGGTTGGTCATTCTCTACTTCATTTGTACACTGTATGTATGAAGCAATGGAATGTGTAAAATGCCATGTATATTGTTGGCAAATTGTACATGTATACATGTAGAAAATGAATATATAGAATGTATATGAAAGTGTAGAATGAAGATGTAATAGTTATCAAATGCAATAAGTTTTTATGATAGTACATGAGAGACTACATTGTAAGTCGTCGAGGAAGAAAAATTGATTTTTGTACATTTTTGTCACTTATAAAGAGAATGGCAAAGTGGTCAAATTCAAATATACAAAAGTGGAATGTAGTTTAAGCCAATAATCTAGCCGATATCATGGTAAAAAAGGAGGCAGAAAATGAGTAATCGAAAGGGCAAATATCTTGTAAAAGATCATTTTGGATAACCATTTGTGCCTGACTTAACAGTAAAAACAAAATATTGAAGTAAAGAATAAAATAAAAGAGGGAAGAAAAATGTTTGATGGATCAATCTGGACAGAGATAATGGCACCAAGGTTCATTTGAAAATTTAAGGACAGTTGATACTAGTTGTAATGAAATAAAATTGAAGAATACTCTGTATCTTTCAGCTGGAAATAAAAGGACACCCAATTTTCTTACTCATATACCGTATTCGAGGGAGTGTAGCAACGGAGTGAGGAAATTTTGATTTTGAAATGGTTGCATTTTAGAGCACTTGAAAGCTGATTAAATATCCTTGTAAATGTAACATAATTACATGCAAAATTGTTCTTGTGAGGAGGCCGCTTTGAGGGGCAAAAAGCAAATTTGCCCAACTTGAATTATTGGGGGGGGGGGGGGTCTGTCCCCTCTGCCCCCTACTTCTGCAACATATGATTAGATAGATAATGAATTGTGGCAATCAAAATTTTAATTACAATTATTGTTTGCCCTGTGTTATTTCTTGATTGACAAATTAAGTAGGAGAAATTTAATCTTTGGCTTTGAAAACAACATAATTTGAAATTACCCCTCCCTTAAAATGATTGACCCTGACAATAAAGTAGTGCCTACAGCAGTGTACATGTACAGTACATACAGTTAACAACTAAATCATTCATGCCTGTACCAAGTTTTGTAATTTGTTAACTTTAAGTATATGAACAATTTATTTTTCCTGATTTAGTTTTTTTTAATAATGTGACATATTAAAGATTACATCTGAAAATATTCAACAAAGGCCCTAAATCAAACCAGTCCACCTTTCACAAAAACATCAAATTTACAAGGGGTGTGAATGATTTAACTGTATATATGATTACAATGTACATGTAGGCATCACTAAACAATTTTGTTAACAGCAACAGTTACAAAAAATTATCTGCATGGATGAGAAACAATGAGCAATCATCTAAGTCTGTGTTTGAATTAATTTTCCTTTTCTTCCTTTCCTGGGTTATTGAACAAATCTACCGAGGTTGAATTTTGATAAGCAGCAACGATAATCTTTGCAAGTTTTTACGAGATATAGAACAATTTGCAGGAACAGAGATGTTATGAAGACAATCACCATGATGAATTAAAGCACAAGATATATAATGATGAGAGCCTCGAGCACAAAATGTGAACACCTTCACACTGAATGCTAGAAGGAATGAAAAAGATAAGGCCTTTGATTAGTATATATATTTTAGTTTAGTGGAAGTATGAAAATGGGGCGAAGAATGGTAGACAATACAAAGATGATTTTTTTTTTAAAAAGACAATACAAAGATGATTTTTTTTTCAAAAAGTAGCCCAAAACAGCTGAAAAACTGACCGCTCTGATGCCATAGGGGTCCGGATTGTTGTTGTTGATGATCTTGCCTGCCGACGGATCCGTCATTTCGGAAGAAGTTCCTTGGTCACTTGCCGCACACTGCGAGGATAACGAAAAGAAGGTTTTTGACTCAAAAAGCGGTCTCCCAACCAGAGTTTAGACGGACTTAGATTCCGGAGATCGATCTCCGAATTTTGTTTTCTTCTTTTCTGATGGGGGCTGATGCGAACAGCACTGCCGGTGGTTCCACAGGTCTATGCAGAAAGCGAGAGAAGGACCCTGAAACAGTTTCAGGGTTTAAATACTCTGACAATCAAGTACCAGCAAAGTTCAAAGGTACGCTCTACAAAATAGGGGCTGCCTATATAAAGTGTGTACAAGAGTGCAGGTAGGGATAGCTAGATAAATGGTATCAGTATAGTATACATGTATTAGGTGGTGACGTGGTACTGGCAGGACTGGCCCCTCCCACTTTGAGAACTGTTTGCATTCAAGCTTCAGAGTTCATTCAAACTATCCTGTAGCTGGGTGATCAAGTATTGATCCATAGCTTTACATAACAATAGGTTGCTGTCTTCCTTTCTTAAAGGGTGTTTGTGTTGCCTATGCAAGTCCATAGACTAACTGAGTGATTGGGGCTTCATGACTTCATGTACATCTAGGACTGGGCTGGGGAATGTACAGTACATATACTTTCTTACTCATGCCTACCTTTTAAAGTTATGATAATAACCTTGATAGGCCATTGGCCTTTGTTTTTCCCCCACCACATTATGATTTAAATTGAAGATGTTTCATTTTGACATTTGTTAATGTATGCATATAAATTGTACTTGTGTTTTTTTAAATCAGATGTGGAAATAAAACTTGAACTTTAACTTGATATAAGAATGTAATGTTTTCATTTTTGTAAACCACACTATATGCTGATATACTGGTGTACTCAAGCTAAGCCTTGTTTCATACAACTTCTCATCAATAATATAAATGATGATTGCTATAACTTATAAGCTTTGGAAATCCTTATATCTGATTGGGTTTGAGCCGATTTGTTGTAGCCCAGTGGCAGCCGGCAGTTGTTATTGATAAAGAGTTTTATGAAGTAGGGCCATGGTATGGGGGCACGTGGGTCAATTTTTATTCAGTTGACCTACATGTATGCCTTCCCATGCAAGGACACCTGGTCAAGTGCACAAGTGCACAAGTGTCTCTCAACCCATTGTTAAACTTTGTTAACTAGTTGGTATATTTTTGTTGCATGTGTTGAAGTGCCAAATAAAAATACAAAATTAATAATACAAAATACAACGGCACAATCAATCTACCACCAAAATAAAGTTCTAAAGAATCGTGTTGTTGGTTGCATACTCTGCACAAATTGTTATAAACATCTCATAGATATCTTCTACAAAAAAAATATATCAGTGATCAAGGCCTTATAAAATGTTTTAAAAGAGAATTACAATTGGGTTTTGTTCGTGCATGTACAGTGTACACTCCTCTAGCTATACCATGATTCTGTATAAATACAATATTTCTTCCTACAAGTTTCATATGGACCTACATGTACATGCCTTTTAGTGTGCACAAGCTAATATATTGCACACAGTACAGTATGTTGATAGTGATTAACCAATGAAGCGAGTAATACCAAGAAAAGACCAGCATGTTGTATTCATTAACTACTGGTATCTGAGCCACGTCAGCAACGTGCATTTTCCCAATTTGAACTCGTACATAACAAACCAAATAATTTTCCTCCACCTCACATCTATCAGGTTTGGTTTGGTTTTTTCTTTCTTAATTCTTTTCTCTGTGCCGATTGTTCCAGTTCTCTTTAACTAAGATTTCAATTTTTTGACAGGGAGATATGAATGTTTACTTGTGTTGAAGCTACAATGAACAATTTATCCCCCCTTGCCAAACACTTTGCAAACATGGACAAGATTTAATAACGAGAGTTATCCAACATCTGCTGCTAATTAATTTATAACATATTGGCCCAAGGTTAATAGTATAATTGATTTTGGTACAAATATTCAACTTTGGCGGTTTGGCAACAGCTTGAAATGTTTATTTTCTCAGACTCTCGATTATAAGGTGGAATAACGATCGACAAATTTCTCTGGCTTACTACATAATTGGCAAACTTTGGGCATGTATATTTGCTGTGGCTAACAATACATGCAGGTAGGATAGTTGTAGGTATTATTCAACATTACTGTATATTATTCTCAAAGTATAAACATAGTTTTGAGCGCTAGAATTACAAAGAATCCTACATGAAGGTTCTATATTGATTTGAATGCTCTTGTTATGATCTTGTTATTTTCTCCTACAAAAAAATTCATTTTATTAATGTTACCAACAGGCATTTTAAATTGTGATCATGTTAAATTGGGGATCACTAGAGGGGGAGATGTAACAAAATAACCCGACACTGACAACCCAAGGAACTGAAAATTTCAGGAGAAACGAAAAAGTGTAAATATAGAAACCTTAGATTCCGTGATTTTAGACAATTCTAAAAGCCCAAAATAAGACTTGTGAACCCACATACATGTACATGCATAACTTTTCAGAAGTCTAGTGAGACTGAGAGTGTTGGTCTCATGGGCTGTGGCCTACCAGAACAGATACACATGTACCAGTACAGATGCAATTCTGACCTTACAGTGAATAGTTAACGATTGCCTAAATTGACATACCTTCTCACCGACCGCAAGTCCATCATTAGTACTCGTACTCATCTTGAAAGAACCCTTTGCTTCAAAAAAAGAAAGACCAGATTTCTACCAACTTTCTATTAGAGCCAACGCAGCAGCCACGTCCTGTTCCAGCACAAAACTTCTGCAAAAGTGAGCTCACCTGATCCTGTAGCTAGCGGTCACACCCCCTTTCTCTATGGATCTAGACAAGCATTGTGTACTCAAATCGATGAGCATATCAAGCAGAGTCAATAGGGAAAGTTTTTTTTTATAGTAGTGCATTCAGCGGACTAGCGATATGCCCCACTGACCTCCAAAGGCACAGACTCCCACTAGCCTGGTTTTGTGTCAAATTCCTTGATGTTCTGATCATTGTTATTAAAAATATAAAACAAGACACACACACATTATGTACAACAGACCAACACCAAGAGTGGTATTTTAAAATCAATTGTAAGATTATTACAAGGTTTATGATTGTGAGGGAGACTTCAGATGTAAAAGAAAAGATGAAAAAACTATTGAAAAATAATATACTTTGCAATATCTTGCCCTTACATGTAATGTACATGTAGTCTAAAATGCAAATCATGAATGTATTTTTGGACTGTATCCATGTACATGTAGATCTCTGATTAAGTATACTTGAAGCTTAATTTATAACAAAACCCAAAACTTGATAAGGCATTTAGGCAAAAAGAGTGCAACTTAAATGTACTTCAATTTGACAGAGAGAAAGAGAGAGAGAGAGAGAGAGATGTTGAAAACACTAACAGGGGGTCAGTATAGTCTAACGTTTGAGAAATTAACTATTTTATAAAATATACATTGTAGATGCTGTATCTAATCCATTTTTTAAATGATGTTTAAAACAATCAAAAATAGTTTGGCTCCTGATACAGTGGGAGCCTTTGAAAGGTGTTCTACTTTTCATAGTGAAACTATGGTGAAAATGTTGAAATGTGACACTATTGTATTTAACAACTAAATTCATACCCTTACCAAGTTTTGTATTTTTTTAAGTAGAACATGCATATGACAATTTGATATGTACTGATTTATGTTTCTTGATAATGTGAAAGCTTACATTTAAAAGTACCCGGTACTCAGCAAAGGCCCTAATTCAACCAGTCCACCTGTCATTCTTGAGCTATGAAAAAAAAACACACACACACCCAACAAATTACAAATGTGCAATAAGTGTGATCATTTGAGTTGTTAACTGTACAATACATGAACTCATCAAATGACTTGATTATCATGACATACACAGAACCGTGACCTACATGTTGACATCCTTAATGAACTTAAATAAACAATCATTTTTTTTCCTCCCAGTCTACATGAACTGTTGAACTGTGCACTTTATTCTACTGTATGTAAAGAAAAGGGTGTGGTCACATGCCAACCAAAACGTTCAAACACCCACTTTAAGAGTTAATTTAAACCATCCTTTGTGTAGATCCCCAAACAGTCCCTTTTGTTCACATTTCAAAAGGAGTACCCATATATATAATAGTAAGTGTCTGCATAGAACTTATCAGAGCTTCCAGTGTTTGCTGTTTTAGAACATTTGAAAAGAATCTACATGGATGTCTATGAAGCCAATTTGCTGAAGATGTAAGAGACTAAGAAAGTGAGGTGTAGTCCCATACATAGTGGCTACATGTACTTTCAAGATGTATAATATGTGTGTTCCATGTTGCAATTGCACAGGCAAATATTATATTTTCGATAAACATTGACCATACTTGACCACCTTAAAGGTAAAGACCAGTAATGGTCATGCGATTGCATTGTGAAAGAAACGTTGTGGAATTGATCAGAAAAGGTTGATCATCTAGCATCTAGCATCTGCAAGGTTCTGGAATCATCAAAATGATAAGAAATTTGGCCCATTCTTCGTGAAGTTACAAGCACTATACACAGAAAGATGTATATGGGACTACCCTATATCTCTCACACGACCATGAGAGAAACAAATTTACCAAATATATGAATTAGTAGGCGGTTTCCCGGCAATTTTTTTATCATCATGTTATTACTATTGAGTCAAAACATATTCTTTCACATGATTGGTAATGAGAGCTTCCATTTCATTTTTTGAAACTGGGGCGTTTCCAATACTGGTCTTTACCTTTAACAGATTTGAACTGAATTCAAATGGGTTTAATTTTTTTTTTTTTTAAATCAAGTCTTAAAGAAAAATATGTCTTCCTTTTTCTTCAACTTCCACAACTTTATGCTGTTCCCTCCTCTCTCTCTCTCTCTCTCTCTCTCTCTCTCTCGTCCTTCTTCTCCTCTGCCTTTTCTTTCTGTTCCATCTTCTTTTCATTCTTCTTTTTCTTCTTCTCCTTCTTCTTCATCATCGTCATTTCTTTTTTCTTTACATTGTACTTTCTTTAACTCCTAATAGATACAACACCTGTACACAAGCCTTGTTATCTGGCCATCTTTGTTTTTTAATAAATATTGAATTCACGAAGAATACATAGCCTCTGGGTTGACAGTGCACTTTCAAAGTTAGAAGGGTGACATCAATTCAACCCTCATTCCTTTAGAAACACTGATTTTATTTACACTACAGCATGTGATAGGTTATCAAATGTGTAAAACAGGGATGCCAGTTAGATTTGGTCAGAGGGCCTGAAAATCACCTAGAAAGAGCTATTTGTAATTTAAAACAGCCTAAACTTTGGTCTGAAAATAACTTGTCAGGGCCTGAAAACTGGCATCCCTGGTAAAAGTTTGTTATTATCAATTTTTCAATATGAAAACTGGTGGGAAGAAGAAAACAAAATCACATTTGACAGGAACAGGTGGCAAGAGGCCTAGAGGCTGTCCTGGGTATCTGCAATTTGATTTGCTGGTAGGTGAGCCTCACAGGTATGATTTGTTCTGCCCAAGTTCAAAGGGTTTCTGGGTAAAAGAGCAACACTTAGCTCCACCCCTCACATACAGTCTTGGCGTTCAGACCCTTTTGAATTTTTGGAGCATTTTACTACAGTACATGGAAACCAGCTTCTTTTTCTTATTGGACAACTGCAATTGTGTTACAGCAAGTAGGAATGTCATGTCAGGTAGTTTGTGTATTGCAGAGTGCGATAACACAAGCAGAGTGGATATTGACAGTGATGCATTAAGAAGAAGGTTCTTTGGTTATGGTAGAACGTTTTTTGGTAAATCCAACATCTATCATCTACATTGTAACTAGTGTTCCACAAGCAACTGCCCAAGGAAAAAGAGGTTGATTGGTCCGTTGAAAAGGCACAGTAATTAGCTTGCCCAAATGGGGGGGGGGGGGGGGGCAGAAAATGAGTAATCCAGTGCAAACTGGAAACACTTTACACAAGTTGTTGTTACAATCCTACATTTGACCAAACCATACATGCTAGTACCTGCCATCAAAGAAGAACAAATGTCAAGCTATTTTTGTACACTTATTTACTGAATTGTAAATGTTTCTTTTGGAATACAGAACAGCACTTGGCAATCTGCTCCTGTAATCTGAACTAAGAATTGGTAGGTTTTTATTAACAATGGCCCATTTTTTTAAACCTCCGTTAAATATCTTTGACCCTCCACGATGGGATTGAGCCTTCGATCTTCAATGAAGAAAAGAATTGCAAATTCAAAAACACATTCATGTTCCTGTGTAATATACAATGTATTTGTTTTTGTAGACTAGACAATAGAAGACCAAAACTGGAAGTTGTAAAATGAGACTCTGTGTGCATCACAGTTTTTATTGCCTTTAATAGGTTATCACATGTGTATATTCAATTTTTTTTTTTAAAGTGATACAATTACAACTTGGGGCTAAAGATGTAGTTTCAGGTCATCTACACCGTTTACAGTATGTCGCTGAAACTCACGTATGCAGTCTTTGAATTTGGAGTACATGACAGGAACCATCAAATAATGAGTGAATCAGTCGCTATGGAATGAAAGAAGACAAGTATTTAAAGTGAGCTCATCATCTGTTAGGAGCCAGAAGGCCATTGTTTCTGCACCAAAGGATGTGGTCTAATGCCCTTATGGCTCTCAACATTAGCGGTGACCCAAAGAGTAGCAACGCTGAAAAAACATTAATATGTTGGGGGTGGGGGGAGTGTGGGGGGGGGGGGGGGGGGAGGGGCTCTAGGCAATTTTTTCTTGGGGGGGGGGGAGTGCCAATAAGGATCCCTTTTTAAAGGAAATGAAATTTTACTTTGAAATAGACTACCGTATTAAAGTAATTTTATTTACACATTTTTAAGAGTTGGTTGACTCTGGGGTCTGTCAATCCATTGACAAGTTTGGGACCCCATCAACACTTTTAAAGGACTGCATTTACCATTAGTGTCAATTGCTCGTTTCTACAAAATCTTACGGGCTATCAAACTGCTATTAAATGGATCCTCAAGTCACTAATATACAGATTGATGAGAGAGCCCATATCACTATGGCTTTAATATTTCACACAATACATAACTGGAAAGAAATCTTATGACCTATATTGAGGGCTTATCAGTTTCTTTCTGCAGTATCCAATCTCATCTTTTCTACAATGTATAACTGTACATACAAAACACATATCGTGTTGTTCAAACAGTTGTTAGAACTTAGTAGTACCTGCATCATTACCTAAATTGTCTTAATGGCAGTTACTGTAAATATACATGTGAATTGTGAACTTTGTATCTAAGAATAAATATAAATAATTAAGACTCAATATAAAGTAATTGAGCCATTTATTAAGAGTGCTTCTACAAAAGTCGAACATGTGTACTCTGTGTAATGAGATGGCCTTTGACTTCGCGATCTTCCACCTAGAAAAGTAGTGGATAATGACCAGGAGGCCTCAATCTGTCCATCAAAATGATTTCTCACTCACCAGGGTGCAAAGGGCTGTGCTCTGCACCCCTGAAGTGCAAACTTGAAACCCTTCACACCCCTGGATGAGAAATATGAGACCTGGGTAAACATTTTGATAAGGTTAGAGATGCAAAGCCTTTTGATCTTTATTCTTCATCAATAAATTAAGCAGTGATCTTTGCTCATGTAGGCACACACAGAGTAGTTTCATTTTCTATCTCAAGTTCGCCTCACACAGAATTCAGTTCTGGTAGCTGAGAAAAGTTTGGAATGAAATTTCATAATTTAATTGAATGAAATTTATTGCTTCATCTGTCATCATATTAATGCCTCTTCCATTGCTTTAAGAAGTCAGACAACCAATATTATTCGCAGCCTAGAAGCGCACAACCAATTTGTTCATGTTGTTCCACAATTGACAAATATTTTGTTGTTCAATCCATCCTTTTCAATGAATTTCAGTGTAAAAGATATAAAGAACTTCAAATCAATAGCACAGCATAGCACAAAGACTTGCACATTCTGTATGCATGTAAAGCTGTTTGCTGGTTTTACAAAAACACAGTGAAACCTGGCACATGGAATTTGTAACCTGGTAAAATTATTTTCTAAATTGTATTTGTTTGATATTCCACTTCCTAACACTGTTATCATCTAAGTAGAATATCATTACTAATAGGGGGTGGGTATATCACCATACAAATGTACCTGCCAGCCTTTCACAGCAAAAAATAGGAATATCTCAAGACAAATGAGGAATACCATCTATTTTGTATACTTTCCACACAGAGTATTTCAGAAAAAAGGAACCTAGAAATTCTAGGCTAGAATTCAAAACAGTAGCTTGAAGACCTCTGAATAGGAATCATTCCTCTAAAATTGAATGGTTGGCAGCTATGCACCAAGGCTAGGCCTAAACAACGGCTCTAAAGTTGCGACATTTAATCCAATTTCCTCAGTTGCAAAATACAGCATACAGTAAATCAATAAGAAATACCAGTGTGTACCCCACGATATGTACTGTACATGAGGGCATGCATATAAATAAAATCCAAGGAAATATATTGACTACTTTGGGGGCGTTTCATCAACATTTGTCCGGCGACAACTGTCAGCGCTGACTAAATTTGACCAATTAGAGGCATGGAAAATAGTCGGTGACAATAAAATTGTGTGAAAACCACTGACTAATTGTTTCATGAAACACCCCCCAGGCTAGAGCAAAGACCCAAGGATGTGGTATGTTATCAATCCAAGAGTTATTGTCTACTTAGTATCTTCAGTAGCAAATAGTAAAGAGTTGATTTTCATTGTACAAATATCATACTGCAATTAAAAGTTGTAACTGCATGTTTATTCTGTAAAGTGGGGCACTTTGTTTCATTTCATTTCTTAGTTAAAGGGATACTGAGCTCTGTTTTCAGACCGCAATTGCCTTCAAAGTGCATGGTTATTGCTCTTATTCTTATCTATGACATTTCTAGTGCCCTTTGAGGACCTAAAATTGCTATGAAGGTAATATTAGACCCCAAAATGTGTGAAATTAAGCCAATATAAATCATACCAATTCAGCTCCAGTTTAAAAAAGATATGGTGACCGTTAATTAATTAATTAATTAATAATAACAATAATGGGCTGGTCCTCTGCAACAGAACTTAACTATCCCTTTAACTACTATACGGTAGATCACTATAGTGATGGAGGAAGAAGGGGGGGGGGGTCAAGCTTACATGTAGTAGGCTATCAATTACATCCTTGATTTTAAACTTTGGTGAAAAACATCCATAGGAAGTGATAACATGGTAGAGTAAACACTTATTTCATTCCCATTACAGCTCTGTCAACACAGTGAGTAACTAAATACAAGGGATTAAAATAGAAGCACACCCTCTAGTGATAATAACATGACAGGTTAGGTGCAGGGCTTTATCAGCACTATCATGGTTATCACTGAGGTCTGTCAAATATTTAAACTACATTCAAGTCCGTCTGTACCGGTGGCTATGACAGGTGGCTATCTCATCTACTCAGCTCTCAATTAACAAAAGAAAAAGAGGATCATGGGGGCCAACAGGCACCGCTTAGGCATTGTTTTCTATATAGAGGGAGCAAGTAATGTAGATACAAGTAGTACAGTGGGGCTTTAAAGAGAAGGGTGAGTTCTGGGAAAGATGAAGAATTTCTGAGGCTTTTTTCTCACCATTCTAATAATGATTGGAATAATCACATAATACTAAACTTTGAGAACAATTGGTAGAGGTACATGTACAATACACTTTTATCCCCCTGCCTCTTCTGCAAGTAATTTATTGTACATTATTTCAATTTTATTATTTTATTTCAAGTACCCAATTAATTCAATGACTAAAGAACATTTTTGTCTACCGGTATTGAGAGCCAGAAGGGTGTTACGTCATGAACTTCAAGAGAGTTAACTCCTTTCCAGCAAACAAGAAAAGAAAAGAGGGATGGCCAGCACATGTCAATTTTTTAATATTTTTATATCTCCTTTCTGATTCTCCTTCATCCTTCCTGTACACAATAAGAAAGCTGAAAACTATTGTCACACATTGCCTTTTCTCTACCGCCCAGCATATAAAGCAGGGATTTCAAATGAAGTATCAGCAATACTTTTCAAGGTAGAAATTGTTGGTCAAGTTTTCAGGGTTACACCTACAAAGCAGGCATTTGTCACTGTCAATTATTTTTAGCTCTTTCTTTCTTCTTGTTTTTTAGGTGGATTACCGTCTCATAGTAAGTGACTTAAAGTTAAAGGACTTCCTGAAATTGTGCATTACTTACAATTCATCCGGTAGACACGCAAACTCAGTGGACTGAGAGAAGCTAATATATGTGAATACATACAGCACTAAAACAATGATGAATAAATTATACAGATCTACAGTAAATGACAGACCTATAAATTGTTTAGGGGATGATGCTCATTTCCAAAAAGCAGCTATAGTTCAGTAGTTTAGAAACAAAGTCACAAAATGTTCCAACTTGTCTAGTTTGACAATCATCACAATGCTACACAAACCGTTTTTGATAGACTTTTCCTAAATGCATAGTCTAGGCCTTATTATTTTTAATTTTTAATTTTCATATAACGTAAATCTCTGTGTATAAGGCGCCCTTTTTTCCGTCAGGAAAATCGAAAGTCGGGGGTGCGCCTAATACACAGGATATTTTGAGTCCTCAAAATGCTACTTTTTAGTGGTTTCCGAAAATCTCTGTGTCTCAATATAAATCACATAATGCAAATAAAGAATAGGATCTACTATTTGTAGTTAAACTACGTTCCTAATTCGAAGGAAAGAGAGTTTTTGTTTTCTTTCTTTTCAGTCTCGATAAATTATGCCCCTTCACAAAGCACTTTGCCGGCCGAAGCTCTCCCGTGTCTCCAGCTCACTAGCTATCACTTACCTGTACGATGTACATGTTTAGTCGCTGTGTAGCCTAGCCCTAGGCTAGAGGCGATTAGTGGAGCTAGAACTAGAACTTAGTCTCAACAGAAGAACATTCAATATCAGATTTTGAGACTGAAGCCTTCGGTCTAGGTCTAACTTAGCTTAGCTAAGTTCCAAGTATCTATCTGATTGTGTAGATAAAATGAAACAGATCTCTCATTTTATTGTAGATCTATGTTAGTTATAGTGAACCCCCCCAGCCAAAAAAATACACGGGGGCGGAGGGCGGATTCGCCCCGGAAACACCATAAACAGCCCCGAAATAGGCTCAAAATCCGATTTCGGGGGCGACATCAAAAAGTGAAATGATCTCAAATCGCCCCCGTAACGATTACGAGCGGCCGCGCGCTCTCTTCTAGCTTCGTATTCATTGCGTGCATTTCTTGGTCCGCGCGCTGAATCTCTGTGTACAATTGTATACACAAAAATTTGGTCGTAATAAACTCGAATCATATTCCATACCTTACCTGGCTTACCCAAGTCGCATGCAATTACGCCAAAACACGTACATTTTCGCAGTTGCGAGATCAAGTTTTTGGCGGTCAATTTTGTTTTGGTAGATGCTGAATCTAGACCACTAAACATCGCTAAAACTGCATGCAACCAATTTCCATCACGAAAACTGCAATCAATTTCCATCACGAATTCACGATTGCCGCAATTTTATAAAGTTTCCATAAGTAGAGGTATGAAATTAAAGCATATCTTGTGATTATTCTAGCCATGTTTTCGTAATTTTGATAATAATTTCTTCAAAGTAAAGAAAATCAGACAAAATCACCGTGACTGACACGCATACAACAGTGCATTGCTGCTGTGCGGTGTGTGTGAGTTGATCTGAGCTAGCTCGCTAGTCACTCCGGGAAGCTCCAACACCGGCAGCGCCTGTGGCGCCGGTGTTGGAGCTTCCCGGAGTTAGCTCGCTAGCTGAGCTCGAGTCGAAGATATTTGACACTTTGAAATTGTTATCTGTTGGTTTGCATCATTATTGCCGCGATTTCAATATAGTTTAGTGAATAAATGTACGAAACCTGAGCTTAGAATTAGATCTAGTAAAAGTATTACTTAGACCTAGATCTATAGTCTATGTCTACGTTTTCAAAAAACTGTCTGATTTTCTTGTGAAAATTTTATTTTGAAAAATGATTATCGAAATTCATGGCCAAAAATAATCACAATCTGGGGTCTATTATGTAACAGTTCTTGCATCAAATCAATGCATGAAAATTTAGTTATTGAACTAGAAAAAGGGGTTTCTTTTTTAATAGGCAATTATGAAGCAGGAAGCCCGAAACCTTGGGCTTCTAAACAAATCTCAACAAACTGTAGGCCTATCCTTTTATGAATTAATGAAAAAGTAGCCCCAGAAAAAAGAGCCCCCGAAAATTTCCCAAAAATTTGAAATGGAGCCCCCGAAATGAAAAACTTAATTTTTTGCCTGAACCCCCCCCCCCCCCCCCCCCGCCCCCAATCCGAGTCGGAGGGACCGCATTCGTGCTCCCAAAATCTCTGGTAACGAGGCACTTTTCAGGCAACAAAGTCCAGCCCGTAATACACAGAAATCCGGCCTGTGTTGTTGACTTTATTTACATGTACACACCAGAGATTTTTTAAGACAAAGGGAGGGAACATGCATACATGTACCCTGAATAACACTGAGTGGGGGGTGGGTAGTTAACGTCCATGCAATATATCAAACACCATTCCAGTTCTACGTCGTTTAATTGCGTTTTAAATGGGTCTCACTCTCAGTCTCATCCACACAGAATCGGACACAGTCACACAGCTTCACGCCTACATAACTACACGGACGAGCAAGCCGACGTCTCCCCACTGTTTGGCCTTAGCAAACCGTACATTGCTCAGCTGCTCGAGATCGAGTACCGGCATTACCAAACTGATTAAATCAATACAAAAAAACAATAAAAAGTAATCGTCTTACCGAAGATGCCACATCCGACAACTTGGCCTTCTTATGCTCTGGACTTAAACTCATGATTGATTATCTTGCTGCAAAAAATGCAATTAATCGGGCGTTGTGTGTGAAGATACGTAGACAGGAGATGCTCAGCTATCTGAAATTGGTGAAAGTTGAAATTGCCAATTTAAGAATTTAAAGACTTTCTTATTATTTATGTATATAAACAGAATTATTTTCACAAAAATATAACATAATTATATTAAAAATGATAGATTATATATTTTTGAATATTTCATTGATGTTATTAATCTTTTAAGATAAGATTTGTTATTACTTTATAATATTTTACTGAATTATTGTCCACGTTATACATGTTGTGTTATGTTTAAACGAACATCCCTCCCATCTCCCTGCTAGCACAATAAACAATTTAAAATAGTGTATTGTTAATTGATCCGCGAGATTAGCGAGAAGAAAAAGATGTAGAAAATCGATAAAGCATCTTACAAACTGGCGTAAGATAGATCTTTAATAGGATGAAACTTTTCATGCTACGTACGCGTATGTCGCGTTTCTTACTAACATTTTTGCTACTAATATGCTACATCATAATGATGATGACTGATCTGACAGGAACAACTTAATTTCGCCACCGCGGACGCGGACTAATTAATTTTTAGCTCTTTTAACCTCGACATACCGGTATCAGTGCTTGAAAAATCCAAACTGCATGAAGTCTTTCGTCTACGGCTGATTGTCAACGAAAGGTCTTTTGTCAATTCTGCTTGTTGCTCCGGCAGGCAGCCAGTGAAAACGAATTCTAATAAAATTATGGAATTGCAAGCACTACTTTAACAGAACTTTGTTATTCCTAGGTCATTTTTCCTGACTGATCGGTGTCATTATGAAAGTGCAGAAACACAACTTTCTAGAAATGTAATTTATTCTTTGAAATTCAGATACCGTCCGCCAAATGACTTTTTGGGATCCTCTCTTCAAATTCACCTTAATCACTCATGCGTGAAATATGCGTCATATGAGTTGCATCAAATGAAAGAAGAGGATCTAAGCCAATATGTGTCATTTATCAATTATAATTATGATTAAGTCATGATAAAACATCAATAATTCTTGGTTCCTTTTTTTCTGGGACGCACTGTATAAGGAGAAACAAATATTGAAATCATCCCTGATAATGTAATCAAATTATAGGGGTATAATTATACCAATGTCTAAAAAATTGTATATTTTCGCTTTGGGATTTCCCTTAGTAGGTGCCCTTTTCCCCCTGAAAGTGCCCTTTTTTGTTGGTGCCCCGCCCCCCTCCACTTTGGAAGGGCCCCGCCGCCTCTGTCTCTCACGATCTCTAGCTCTCTCTCTCCTTCTCTCTCTCTCTTACTTATCTATCTTTTCTCTATCTCTTCCTCTCTTGCTTTTCCCTTCGAAATACCCTTCCTTTGTATTCTTATTCACGCCTTATGTCTTCTCCATATTTTTCATTGAGGATCAAAACGGCAACAAAATCAACAGGATAAAGGATCGCGTTTACTTTCACAAACTTTATTCGCTCGTCATGTCAAGCTTCATCGGGTTCAAGATTTGGTCCGTATTTTTGATTCATTACTCCTCTTTCAATCAATATAGAGCTACGTAAGTTGATATGATTCTTGATCAATTATTCTGTGAGAAATGTCATATATACCTCTGATACCAGTAATACATTCTTGAACTTGTGCCCCGTCGTCCATTTGGCCGTAGAGAACGCTCATCAGGGAGCGGTGGTGTGATCATCGAATTTCAAGTATAAGTGTGATCCGTACAATGAAGTTCCGAATACTTTGGAAGACGAGTGACGCTTGAGAATAATTATTGCTTTTAATCAAAAAGATTTCCTTTTATCTTTGTTTCTGTGTTCCTTGATTCTATGTTTTCTTCCTTTCTTTGTTCCTTTGTTTCTTCTATCCTTCTTTTTTAATTCTTTTTTATTAATTTTTTCTTTTCTTTTCTTTTCTTTTCTTTTTTCTTTCTTTCCTTCCTTTTCTATTCTCGTATAGCTTTCTGTCTTAGATGCTGATTGGTTTCCCTTTTTATTGCAATAGTGACGATTTCCATTCAGGTCAATGTACATGGGGCTGCAATAGATTCACTTCCGTTTTCACCAATCTTGTTCGATAGTGGCTATAGCTACCCTTCCTATGTCATACTAGTTAAAATGAGCGTTGGAGCAGTTTCTTCCCCCTTTTTGCTTTTAGAGGGTAGCTTCTGTATTTGCCATTTTGTTTAACTATTTTACGAGACTGAGGATGATGGAGGTTTCTGTCTCGACTGTGGCCAATAGTTGACCGATGAAGTAGGGGCTTCGGGGATGAAAGACCATCTAACAACCAGGATGCGTTGTTATTTGAAGGCACATCTTTAAATGATGATCGCAAGAGGAAGACAGTCTCTTGATGGTTCTTACAGCTGTGGTTTTCTTACTGTGGCCAAAAGTTGGCCGATGAAGTAGGGGCTTCGTGGATGGAAAACCATCTAACAACCACGATGAGTTGTTATATGAAGGCACATCTTTAAATGATAATCGCTAGAGGAAGATATGCAGTCTCTTGATGGTTCTTACAGCTGTGGTCTTCTCATTGTGGCCAATAGTTGGCCAATGAAGTAGGGGCTTCGGGGATGGAAGACCATCTAACAACCACGATGGGTTGTTATGTGAAGGCACATCTTGCAAATGGTCCTTACAGCTTTGGTGTTCGCATTATTCTTGATCCATCCAGAACGTGTTACCAGCGTACGTCCTCGCAAATGAGTGATGCCTCGCGGCCACTCCTACTCTCATCTCCATCCCCGGCCCCTAGCCTCTTCAGTAGTAGGAAGCACTGATCGCTTCCATCTTGAGGAGGACTTCCTGCATGCTGTGCGGCCTCTTGAGTGGATCTTGCTCGGTGCAGTCCTCCGCCAGTTCCGCCACCTCGCTGATCTTGATCTTCCTAGCGATGGACTCAAGGATGACTCCGAAAGAGTAGATGTCAGAGGCCACTGAGTTGCGCTTTCCAAACAGGACAACTTCGGGGGCCATGTAGGTGTAAATCTTTCCCGATCTGTACTCAGCCCTTCTCTTGTCGGAGAATCGCCTCTGTTTGGCGTAAGACATTGCACTGGCCAATCCGAGGTCGATGATGATGGCGTGCCACCGCTGGCTTCGCTTCTCCAGCAAGATGTTGTTTGATTTCAGGTCATTATGCAGGTATCCTTCCCGATGGAGCTCCATGATGCCTTTGATGATATCCTCACAGACCTGAAGCATGTTAATCAGGCCGAGCTTTGGGTTAGACTTGAAGCGGCGCGTCAGGGCTCCGTAGAGAGGGTACGTCCTGCCAGTCTTCTTGTTGCCGATGAAATCCATCACCGTGCAGAGGTCATCACCGATGGTAACCATCCCAAGCATCTTGGGGAAGTAGGGAGACCCTGACAGCAATTGCTGCACCATGGACTCCTTCGTGGCTCTTTCATTCATCAGCAGCTTCTCTTGCTGCAGCATGTCCCTGCGGTAGTCCGCGTGCAACACTGGCTGCTTGATGGCGATGGGTCGAAGATCATCACCATGGCGACCAAGGTACACCTTGCCGTAGGTGCCTTTGCCGAGGACAGGCATGTTGCTAAGGTCCCCTGGTTTATGGCATCCTGAGAAAGGCAGGATGTCATTGATATCTAGGACCTCGCACTTGATGGTTGGCATTGAGGCAACGGTCGCATGATCCGCCGCGTTTCTTGCTTGGAACCGAGCAGCACCCCTGTTCTTGTTCAAGCAGTTCTTCTGCAGGCTATATTGCAAGAGAAAATTAATCTCTTTGAAATGTTTTGTTTCTTTATTTGTTTTTTTGACATTTATTTCCAACTTTGGCTATGACGGGAATACAATTTTTGTTGTAATTTCTTTTAAAAATGAAGGCAGATTTTCTCAATGGAAACATTTGCCTATATACTTGAAGCAATTTGCTTTTTATTGAAAGATACCTTTCTGGGTGGGAAGTCATACTTGCTACATTATTAATGACAATTTAACAGAGCTTAGTAAGACGTTTATATGTACAGAACTTATTCTAGACACCGGAGTTTTTTTTTTAAGAAAAGAAAATAGTTATCGAATTGGCTTACGTGTCGACAAGGTCCCGGAGACTTTGAATTAGGGTCTCTTTCTTTTGGTTGTCAAATTGCAGGAGTTTGACGTCGTTTTGGAGCTCAGCCCTGGAAGCCTTCTGTCTTTCCAGACAATCTTTCTCCTTCTTCATCTGATCGGCCAGTATGGTCATCTTGGCCTCGAGAAGACTGTAGACAAAGTTGTGGTGAAAGTGTGATGAAGAGTTTTAAGGGTGGTGGGAAAATGAAAAAGGCGGGGTTCAAGAGTATGGAATAAGAGAATTAGGCAAGGAGAGGAAATGAAATAAGAGAGACAGAAAGAGAAAGAAAGAGAGAGAGAGAGAGAGAGAAAGGGAGAGAGAGAGAGAGTGAAAGAGAGAGAGAGAGAGAGGGAGAGAGAGAGAGAGAGAAAGAGAGAGAGAGAGAGAGGAGGGGATGTAAAATATAAATATTGCATTGAACGAAATGGGAAAAGACCTTTAAACAATGATTATGCTAACACATTATCCCCGATATTGTATCTAAAACAAAATAATGTCAGTTTGAACTTTAAAAAAAAAAAACTTACCTTATGATGGTCTTTTGTCTGATGAGAGCTTCCTGCAACTTCTCCAGATAACTGTTGGACTCCTGTCACGTGATAAGAAAAGGACCAATCACAATCAAACGATCACAACATTTATTTCATCTCAAACAAATTGTCCACTTAGACCTAATCCAGTTTCAGAAGGAAAAACTCGTTGGTATAATGTTAGGGAAATAACTTGTATTAAACCTATGCTACAATTTCGATCCGAAAAACCAACAACCCGAATTCATATAAACTCCCAATCAAAATGGTTATATTAAATCCTTGAAATCATTGTACAGAAAATCGTGATTACTTTAATATGAGTTATTTTTGCTTAATTTTGTTATGGTATATAATAGAACGCAACGTAGATGATTTGGCTATTTCTTCGTAGTAAATGTTCATTTGTGATAAAGTATCTAATTCAAGTGCATAACTTTAGCAGCTGCCTAATTCATTTGGAAGTCTTCATGTTTTATGTCGAACTACCACACCAGATTAAATCACCTATAACTATTAAAGTATTTCAATTAGTTATCATTATCATTATGACTGCTGAGGACTGCGGGGGGGGGGGGGGGCGGGCTGACCCATACCTCTTGTTGTTCAGGCGCCCTCTTCCACCATTTCAGGCGCAGTTTCTTGCTCCTCTTCTTCTCTTTCTTCTTGGGCTCGGCAGCAAGGAGGGGTTGGAGGTCCTCCAGGGATGACGTCACAGCCTTCAGCTTGAGCAGAAGATCCTATAAGGTTTCAAGAGAATCAGTCTAAATTTGCCGATTTGCTATTATGGATCCTCCTTGTCTCTTATTTTGGATTCTACTGGGTATTGAATTAGATGACTTGTGAGGTTGAATTTTTATATTTGATATTGATACAAAATACATTCTACGCATTTTATATATTTTAAACGTCTGCCCTTTCTTTTACATCTCTGTCGTCTTCGACTTTCTCCTCATCGTTGTCTTTTTCTTAAATTATCTTTATCTTCCAATTCTCCTCGTCTTATATCTTCCACTCATTTACTATCTATATAGGTCATCATTGATATCAGGTTTTATTTTGATAATACGTGTAATATAATATATTATTGTTCGCTATCATCATATTGTAGGCGTAGATCTTATCAGCATTTACACAACTGTTAGTAAAAAGAAATATGTTTGCTGAACTTTCTAAATGTTCAAATTATTTTTCCGTTTTATTACCTCGATCTGCTCTTCTTTTGCCGCGATCTCCATCTGGAGGTCGTCAAAAGACCACCTGAGCTCGACGACGACATCGGAGTGGTTGATATCGGGTGCGAGGCAGACTCCGACATCGGTGGCGAGGCACTGATAAGGACAAAATTTGTGACGCTGATGATACCATTTCAAAATAACCATTTCGTAATTATGAAAGTGAATTTATATTTTAAGATTAAATTTAGATGTTTGTATTATGCTAACGCGATTAGTGCTGTGATTCGTTTTTGTCGGGGCATTAAGTTTTCGCATACCTGGAAACTTCCTGAATTTCACAAAAGTTTTAAAGTTTATGTCTTCATTATGAGATTTGTGAGAAATTAAAGTGTTCATGCACTGGCATGTGTTTAATAAGTATATAATTTGTTTTCATTGTAATGTTTGTCAATAAAATATGGATATAATTTACCTTAACGTCCTGTGCTTGAGCTTCCAATTTCGACTCAAGTTGTTTGACCCGATCAGTAGCCGTCTAAAATAGATAAGTAACGAGCATCATAACTATCAGGGACACGTTAATGGGTGGGGCAGTGAACATTTTGCTAAAGGAAGGGATAAACCTTCGAAATAAACAATTAATGATAAGTAAACTCAATGGCGATTGTACACTCTCATTTCAATCACTACGAATTTTAGCGACGGCTATTGCAATAATTTTTTGATTATGTTTTTCTAATTTTTATTTATGACTTTCATTAAAAATTGTTGTGTTGGAAATCGCAATTTTTTTTAAAACTTTTAATTATTGTCGAGTTTCTGTACATTTTCACTGTATTTGTAATTCAGGTTTATTTGTTCTCTGTTCGTCGGATGTGCAAAGAGTAAAATTTACCTGGCTTGGAAATTTAGATAGTCTTACCATCAAATCTAGTTCAAGTTCGTCATTCTGGGCCTGGACCTGGTCCCAAGCTTGTCTGAGGTTCCCGGCCAGGACCTTTGGGGACTGGATAGCATCCATGCTATCTGTGATCAGCTTGATTGGATCGGTCAAGGTCTAAAGGTGGAGGAAGAGGAGGAGGAGAGGGGGGGGGGTGAAAGGGGGAGAAGGACAGAGAGGGGAATGAGAACATAGATAAGCGGACATGAAGAATAGAAAAGGAGACGGTGTACATGGTGGAATGAGGAAGATGGAGAGAAATAAAAGGACGAGAAAGGGGAGAGAGAGAGAGATATGGAGAGAGAGAGAGAGAAGGGGTAGATGATGAGAAATAGCAAAGCACATGGACAATAGAATGAGAGGAAGATATTTAGGATAATTTTGTTTAAAGAATGAAAATAATGTAATAAAGAAGATAAGAGATGAAAAAATGAGGTATAAGAACTGACATGACTAAAAAGAAGACCATGCCAAAAGAACTTATGGTTTATGGTCAGCAGAGATATAGTGAAAGAAATGAAGGGGCGGTGAAGGTTGAGGTGGGGGCTGATAAAGACAACTTTCATAAGAAATATTATTATAAATGTAAATATAACTAAACACCAATTACGGCTGCGTTTGATTATGAACAGAGTTTGAAATTTAAGAAAGAAAAGAAAATTAACGAATACAAGGATAAAAAAAAGGTTTAGAGAAAGATGTTGTAACTTATATACTATTTAAAAAAATAAAATTATTATAAGGACGCCATTGAATGTTTGGCATTATAAAATGTCATATCAGACTTTTGTAAACTTTTCACTAATCATTTTTTATATTAAAAAACCCAGAGAGTATTCCCACCATAACAGAAAAGCAAAAACATCAAAGCAAAAAAAAAAAAAAAAAAAAAAACTTTATTTCAGATGCACTTTACAGTTTTTGCTTTAAAAATCTTACAAATATCACACACAAAAAGTAATTTATTACCTTGATCTGGAGGTCCATTTTGTTTTTCATGGTCCTAAATCTCTCTCTCCAAGTTGCAGTGCTCTCGGAACGCCGATCGTCGAGAACTTGTCGGGCCTCGAGGAGCTTCTCAGCCGCATCTTCTGGTGTGGAGTCCTCCGTTGCCTCGGAGATGGAACAAGCCGCGGTGATCAAGTTCTGAAGAGAGAGAGAGAGATGTGCAGGAAATGTAATTCAAAGAAAAATATGACATATATATATATATATGTAAACTGACGGTGTATTCTATTGAGAAAAAATGGCGAAAGTCATATTTAAAAAATATATATAATGCTAGAAGTAATAAAAATGAAATGGGGTAAAAAATGAGTTTTAAACATTGCAGTTTCGATTACTCTGGGCATGGTCAAATCTTTCCTTTTCATTTTATCAAGAAAAGAGATGATTATGATTTTGTTAGATTTGATCATTATTGCTGTTTCCTCCTTGTGGCTGCAACGCTTATGAAGAGTTTAAATTTCATGAAGATGTAAAGTTCAAAGAAACTATACATTTGGGGAATTTGATTGAGATGATCTTAATCTAGAATACCTTAACTTGGGCCTGTGCAGTGGTCTTCTCCTCAGCAGCCCTTCCAAGTTCTTGTCTCAGGCGCTGGGTCTCTGCCTCCTTCTCCTGCCAGCGTTCTAGAAGAACCATAGCCAGGACTTCAGGGGAGGTATCAGCTGTTAATCCGCTGATTGCGCTGACTACTTGCAGCAAGGTATTGGAATGCTGCAATGGTATCGTAAACGTCGATGAATATAAGTTAACAAAACTATTGATTTTTAAAAAAAGTGATCTGTGAAATATAAGATTGGAATCCAGTGTGCAGGCAATGGCGATTGAATATCTTTTCGTTATAATATATAATACTCAACAGCAATTTGTTCCTAGTCTGAGCATAAGATAAAGATTCAACACTTCCAAATCATTTGCCATAATGTCTGTTAGAAAGTTATATTAGTTAGTTAATTTGTTTATGTATGTTTACTTCTGTCTCATGCCCCCTCTCTTTCTCTCTGACTAAGATAAATCTCTTCACTCTTCTTTATGCCACATAGGAAAAGACAAAATTTAGATGCAACGTACCTTTTGCTTTCCAATGTGATCTCGAGTCTGAAACTCAGTGTCTCCGGACTGAGTTGGGGCATCAATCAATGACGCTTTCTCCGGAGTCTGAATGTTTTCATCTCCACGTGGAGTCGGGGGCTCAGCCTCGGTCTTCTGAGCGCGGGCCTCTGTTGAGACTGTATCGGACTGAGTCTGTCCTTCCACAGGCTCATAAGTGAGAGTTTCTGTGTTGAGTCCAGTCTGAGTTTGGCAGTCTCCGCCTTGAGTAGGGGGCTCAGCCTTGAGCTGAACGGGGACCACAGCTGAATCCATATCACACTGAGTCTGCTCGTCCACAGGCTCGTGAGTGAGAGTCTCTGTGTTGAGTCCATTCTGAGTTTGCCATTCTCCATTTTGAGTAGGGGTATCAGCCTCGATCTTTTGAGCGAGATTAATTGAATCCTCCATGGTAGACATTTGGTACATCAACAAGCTAAAAAATGTGAGTCTCTGTGAGTAAGGATTGTTCCAAAGTCTGGGTATTTGAATCTCCTGCTCAGAGCAGGAATGTCGTTCAGTTATTCACTGGAATGATAATCGAAGTTCCCAACTTCTGAAATCAAATATAGATTATAATGATTACTGTGATTTTGGAAATGTTAAAGATACAATATGCTGAGGGTGTTTAAATGTCTTACATTAGCTTCGAGTGTTTGACATTGTAAATGATTAAAAAGGATATACATTCTGCAGACTTTGATTGTGAAAGGAATTCAACAGAAAATGTATTCAAATTAAACATATTTCATGTTTGAAATTATCATGATTATTGTTTACCTGAACAAAAAAGTAAAGTTTCCGACAAACAGACGCTAGTATACTGATGAAATAGCTTTCTCAGACACTTGCAGGCGTGGAATTTGTAGAAATCCTCGTAAAATCTCCGAAATTGCAATGAGCTAGCTCCCAATCGAAGAGATAAGACAAGAATGAGCGTTTGTTGATGCGAAGCTAGCTTACTACATTATGCGCATGCGCGATCACCATGACATAAACTTTTGACCAATCGCGCACAAGGAGAGGCCAGTTATATGAATATTCATATGTGTGTATGTGCGCAAAGCTCTTGACGTAACAATGGTCTACGCGGAATATGATGGAGGTTTGGAGTTACGCAACAATCAATATTCATGCGTCATAATGTATCCAAGACAGGGGTCGCTATTTGTGTAACAAATTAAATTGTAAAAACCCACGGATATGAATACATGATGTTATGTATTAATCCAGATTTTTCTTAAATTCATGCATTAGCACCACTTTATGTTTAAAAGCTCTTTGGATATTTGCGGTCATTTTTACCAAGGAGTTAGGAGAGCTGTCCTAACTCTGTGTTTTGTACCAACTGACAACAAAATTGTATTTGTTAATGAAGTAACAAGTTGTGCTGCTCAAAGTACTTTAAAATTAAAACGTTCACGTCTGTGAAAATTTCTTTAAAACAAAATAATGGGAGTGTTATAGAAAAACATCAAGTTTCATGCGACGAAAAATATTTATGATTTTTTGCAAGTCCATGTTATTTTTCTTCGAATCTAATTTCTCTTTAATCTCCTCTTTTCTATACCTCTTTTGTTTTTGGTCTATGCTCATCCATCTTTTTGTTCATATTTCTTTCCATTTACCACACTCTACCCGGCCCCATCTGTCTCTACTTCATATTTTCAATGTCTGTCTCTCTGTGTCTGTCTGCTCCCTCTCTTCTATATTTCTCTCTCTTTTTCATTTGCCTTTCTACCCCTCTCTTTCCTTCTCTCTCTCTCTCTCTTTCTCTCTTTCTCTCTCACTCTAACTTTCTATCACATCTCTCCTCCTCTCTATAACTTTCTAACGCCATTCTCTTTCTCTCATTCTGTCTGCCTGTCTCTCTCTCTCTCTCTCTCTCTCTCTCTCTCTCTCTTTCTCCTTTCCTTCCCACATTGGGGGGGGGGGGGGGGGGGGGGGGTCGTCCGGTCCGACAGAAAACATATTCTATCAACCAAAGCCATTAAAAGTATCATCTTTGGTCCCAGACCATCTTGAGTCATCACGATATACATAAATACTACAATGTACAAGCATTAGCTTTACCAATCAACGCTGTATAATAAATGTAAGAGGTAAATGGTTCATGTGGTAAAAAGATCTTTTAATAAGAAGATAGAAAATGCAGGTAAAATACGAAATGATGAATAAAGGAAACACAGTTATACCATGCGTGAATATCACTTTAAATGACATTAATTTTTAATTCCAAATTAGCAATGGTCAAGTTTAAGGCCTATTCTGTGAAAGTCTGCACACGTAAAAATGACGGAATGCCCTATTTATTACGTGGTTTAGTGGATAAATCACCGATTCACCAGACTGTGGACATACAGTTCGAGTCCCAGCCACTAGTTCTTTCGGCAAGATATTAATCTACCTTTACCACTTTCAACCCAGGTGCAGTATTAAAATAGAATTACAAAATGAATTCAGGGTATTTAAAGCGTGCTTTAGGATGAGTAAGATAGAGCTATAATTCGTGATCATATAATGTTTACAGGGTCAAGTTATTCAATATCACTGCGGAGAAAGTTAATCATCAAGAAATAGATTTATGAAGATTTAACATTAAATTTTAAAAAAATCCCTGACATTCAACCTAATTACGTAAACTTGACCTATTGTCAAGAGCTTTAGCTTACGATGTAAACACATAAGTGTACTTTTTACAGCAAGAAATATACATTTATAAACAAAGATTCGACGATCTTTCCCCGCTGGCTTAAACTGGGGGCTGGGGCTTTTATGGTCGTCAGATCGTCACAACCCACCATTATGTCCAGTATTCATTGCAGTGGCAATTCATGATACAGGGTATAATGGTATTTTAAGCGAAATGTTGTTTCAGTCTGTTCACCATACTTTGCCCCAAACACATTTTGGCCGACGGTTCACCACATTTTTTTGCTCGTCCATTTTCGATTGCTCGTTGCACATGAGATGACCTTGTCATGCCAGTTACACGCAAGGCGCTATTTTGATTGTGTTATTAGTGCACTAATCAAACCTACAAAAGCAATTAGCTTATTCGCCAGTATTTCAAAGCTGTGAGTGCGCTTCCCATTTTGTATTTAATTTCGGTACGATGCCTCTCGTGTGGTGCCTCAAATACCACGCCAGTCAGTCTTGCGTCAAACTAATTGCGCCTACTGTGCAACAGCCATTAGTTTTTGTCCAGATCGTTGACGCACCAAGCACAAAAAGGGTGAGTGCGAAGGAGCAGTTCAATTACTGGTGTACGGACGAATGGCCCTCACATGCTATAATAGCGCAGGTAATGACGCAATCGAAATGACAATGACGCCTCATGTGGAACGGAAGTGACGTGGGTTTGACCTTTGTAAGTTCCTATATATGGAAAGTGGTTACTCTTCCAGGAGAATCAAGCATGAAAGACATAAGTACCATACTAGAATCCAGTGTTATCATTTCCATTATCCCCTCTGGCTCTTAAACTATTCCTAAAGCCTCGGTCACAAATGCCATTACGAACTGCTACGAACGCCGCACGAACGATTTTCAGACAAAGGAAATTCGGGAAGACAATGGAAAAACAGGGAGATTCGTACGAAATTATCGTTCGTACGAACCTTTGTGACCGTAGCATAAGGTTTACCCCCCCCCCCAAAAAAAAGAAGAAGATTACAATCTTGTTAATTTGTGTTTATTGCAATACAAAGAAGGACACGAGGAGAGTAACCATCAGCGTTAAAATGGACAACTTCGTAAGAGTGTCGGCGCGACTGGCGCCCGGGTAGAGGCCGTTCGTCCTGCAGAGCGCGTCGAACCGGCAACCATTCGAAGACGTCTCGAGGTGCGAAACAACGTCGTCGTACGGGCAGAAGAATTCTCCGCAGGTGCCGAGCTTGATCGGGAGTTCGTTGTGGAGAACGAGCACGCGGTACTGGTCACTGGGGCACTCAAGGACGTTGAAGCTGACGTGACCGGACATGGGCGAGTTACGACCACTGCGCCAGGCGCGATTGACGCTGACGTCGTAGTTGTTGGCGAGTAGCTTGGGAGTGTCCTTGTAGAGACCGAGTATCGTCAGGAAAGGCTGGAGAGTTGACGAATGGCCGAACTTGAAACTTCCTCTTCGGGTGCTGCATGACAGGGAATGAACAAGAGATTACAGACTTTGAAAGATAAAGTTGACGATTACAAAAATAGAGCACTGTTGAAACAGACTTTTGTCCATGAATCATGAAATAGCTTTATAGTTGATCAATATAAACAATATGCATTGCACATTGTATGAGTTCATTAAATCGCATGCCAACCATGCCAACTATAATAATGTTTTGATAATTATAACGGCAGTTGTTAATTATAGTTAACCAATTATATTGGTATATCTTATTCCATATATGGAATAAGATGGGAATAAGATGATAATGATGACATTTTACGTAAGAGGTGTTGATAAAGTTCAAATTCTAGATTTTTCTAAACTTTTCAAGAATGTAAAAGGTATGTTGGGTTTTACTTATTGTCTGCGCAATAACAAGAAAGTATATACAAAGCTAAGACAATTACTATTTGTTTGGTAAGAATATTCCACCAGCGAGGAAGAGAATTTTGATCATGTATGGAGGGGCTACGTCAAGGTTGAGAGTGTACCAACATATCGATATAGGTTGAAAGCTCACCCATTTTCCTTCACAGACGTCATATACTTGACGACATCGTCGACGAGTGGGCATGCAATTTGGTAATTGATGTCGTAGCCATAACCTTCTTTCCAGTATTGCTTGAGATCGAGCCAATATTCCACGGCCAAAGACTCGTTACGTAAGAAGAGGTTGCACCAGGGGGAAGATCCGTAGTACGCGCTCTCGTAGCCGCACATGTGATGCATTACTTCAAGGTCGTCTGTAAGATAGATTGGAAATGTTAAAAATTAGATTTGGATCGGCAACCAGTAGCAAACTGGATAAAAATGCTTTATCAGGGATGCATCAAAGATTGTTAGAAAGGGTTTCGACATTTTTGTTTTTTGTTTTGTTTGTTTATGTCTTTTTATTGTTTGATAGTATTTTACTTCTCCCTCAAATTTGATTTGTCAGGATAATACCAACAATTCCCCTCAACATGAGTTTTCCTCATATCTTAAAAAGGGGCGGCCGTTCGACTCCTTGTATCCACCTATATTAAGCCTTGTAAAAATAATGGGTAAAAATTGCCGACAAAAACTGGCACGATTAAGTGGGGGGGGGGGGGTATAGGCACTGCATGGTGTTACTAAGAAAATGAAATGCAAATTATCCAAGGTTACTGATTAGGAGCATGATGCGGAAGGTGGCCCAGGGGTCTTCCTTTCTCGTTCTTCTCCCCTTCTCCCTTTCCCTTCCTTTCTTTTCCCAACTTTCCTTTCATTTTATTTTTCTGACCATTCGATTGGCGCCTTGTGCCCCCCCCCCCCCGTGCTCACCTGTAGCTACGCTATTTTTAGGATCAGGGTTGCAGTTGGGATTTAGGCTAAGGCTACGGTCAGGTTTAGAAATAGAGTTAGGGTTAGGAAATATGTTGGGTCAAGAGTTGTAGCTATAGGAATTATGTTAATGTAACAAAGTGACCGAGGAGCCGTGTGTCGTACAAAGGTAACGTCCCCTCCAATCCCTTTATCTCACATTATCTCTTTGTTGAATTTAACAGAACCAGACCACTGAAGTTAGCAACAAGTGTGACTCTCGTATGAGACCCCACGTAAGAGCCATCCGTCTGCGTTGTCTTTCAAAGTTTACACTTTGGAGATAACGTATCTTCGCAAAGGGGACAATAACAAATATTTTAAGAATACTGTTTGATTAGAGGTACATAAAATCAATGTTAACGTGAATAATAATTTGCACTTTAAGTGACTTTTAATTAGCAGGGTGATCAGTTATTGTAACAAGTTCAGATTCGCTCACGAATTTATTAATTGCGCAGTTATAAAATGCAGTTGAGTTTAAAGGAAATAGTATTTCGTTGGATATCTCTCTTTACACTCGACTCTCTAAAAACGCGATTTCTACGTGGTCCTTTTTCCCCCTCTCTTCTACGACAAAAAAGCAGTTAATCCCTGGGGTACTTGCAGGTACTCAACGGAAACGAAACGTAACATCATATCCGGAACCCGCTTCCGAATCCTGGATGATTTCCAAAATCACATTTATGACACATGCTTTAGAGGGGTATAGGAGGTCACATAGGGCAAGTGACACCCCCCCCCCCCTGGAATGACGAAAAGGAGGGGAAGAGAGAAAGGGGAGAAGGAAATTGGAGAGGGAGGTAGGGGGGGGGGGCAAAGTGAACAGAAGATGACACGCCTTCTAACACACCCTGTTCTTACTATATATATTGAGATAACGATGACCTTAATGATATACTTATAGGAAGAGTGCGATGCCCCACCCCCATGAAATTAATCTTCCCCATAAATGCTGAAGCTAGTTGTGTCATTGATGACACATACAACATCACCACTTTGTCTCCTGTTTCCTTCAATTTCTTACAAATTTGTTTAGCTCTAGTATTCTTCGTTCTATCTATTTATTCCTCCTTGTACAGTCGAAATGTATGCTGAATGTGCTTTGTACTGCATTAAGGTTATGCAACTTTGATTGCGGAACCTTTGTGTAAAGAGATTACATAAGATTGGACTCCCCAATTCGATGGAAATGTGATCGTGTAACTGCAGCCCTAAGCTTTGCCTAGCCTCAGCGCATACTCGTCAGTATTCTTCAAATATCTATATTAAGTTTAAATGTTCATACTTTAATCAATCGTTATGTTCTAAAACAAGAAGAACTGCAATCTAAATAACCTATTAAAAGAATTTCTCATCATCCCCTCACAAAATGCAATGAAATGAAATAGTTTTGAACTCTGGTACAAAAACAAAAAATGGACATTTATTTCGTATAGATTCAGGACTATTGAAAGACAAGGATAAATAATAGCCAATCTGCCAAACGTCGATGTACTAGCAAAGCGAGATGTCAGATTGGAATATCGCGTTCATCACTAGTAGGAAACGTATCCGATCTCTATTCAATCTAAACAATTCAAACGACGGTTTCACTTTAAATTATGCTTGAATGTTAAAGATAAAGACCAGTTATGGTCATGCGATTGCATTGTGAAAGAAACGTTGTGGAATCGATCAGAAAAGGTTGATCATCTAGCCAGTGGCGTACCTGGGGTACTCCGAGAGGGGGGGGGGGGGGGGGGGCAAGCGACCGAAACAAACAAAAAAGGCGATGCTAATTTTCACTTCTGGCGAGCGAGCGAGCAAAAAAAAATCTTTAAGTAACGTTTGGTATATAAACTGGTATTGTTGCAAGTTGGGGTGGGAACATTCACTTGTTAGCGACGTTAATTTCAACGAGTGTAGCGAGCAAGAAAAAAGAATCACTTCTTTTTTAATAATTGCCACTTAAACTTGGTTCAATTGTCCCATACAGGGCGCGGGAACAATATTGTGTGTAGGGTGATTTTATACCCATTTTAGCTAGCGAGCGAAAATACATCTTTCTCTCAATGAATTGCTATATCAAATTTGTTTCATCGTTGCAGGTAGGGGGCGGTCACAATCGTGTTTAAGGCAATGTCAATCCCATTTTGGCGGGCAGGCAACCCCCTACATTTCTCTTTTTAATGATATTGTAGCAGGTTAGTGGTGGGCACATAATTCCACGAGCTAGCGAGCGTAGCGAGCGAAAAAAAAAACACTTCTCTTTTATAGGGAAAATATGGTACATAAAACTTGGGTTCATTGTTCCATGTCAGGGACGTGATTATTGAAAGCGGTGTTATTTCTATTTTGGCGAGCGAGCGTAGCGAGCGAGCCAAAAAAATCACTTCTCTTTTATAGGGAAAATATGGTATATAAACTTGGGTTCATTGTTCCATGCAGGGACGTGATTATTAAAAGCGGTGTTATTTCTATTTTGGCGAGCGAGCGTAGCGAGCGAGCAAAATTTTTGTAATGATAATTGGTTCATAAATTTCAGATTTTTTTGTTGCAGGGCAGGGCTTGCACAATCATTTCTAAGGTGATGTTAATTCCGTTTTGGCGAGCACGAGCACACCAAAACTTCTTTGAATAACGTTTGGTACATAATTATTAACTGTTTGTTGCAGGTTGGGGCGGGCACGTTAGCGGTGTCAATTCCATTTTGGCGAGCGAGCATATCGAGCAAGCAAAAAAAAAAATTCTCTTTTAATAGAAATTAATAAATAAACTTGTTTTTATTGGTGCAGGTCAGGATGGACGCAATCGCGTTTAACGCGATTCAATTCCTTTTTGGCGAGAGGGCGAAAAAACTCTTCCATTTTTAATGATATTGTTGCAGGTCAAGGGTGGGCACAATTGTTTCCAAAGCAATGTCTATTCATTTCATTCGCGAGCGAGTGTAGCGAGCGAGAAAAATGAATTAGTCTCTTTTAGTAACATTTGGTACATATATTGTGTGTTATTGTTGCCATGGTTGCAGGTCGGGGCCCGTCGGGGCAGGCACAATTGTATTCTAGGCAATACTAATCCTTTTCTTTTTTCAGGGGGACGAGCAAGTGAAAACATTTTATACAAAATAGGCTAGCAAGCAGTTCGCGCCAGCGAAGAGTTTCGAATTTGTTATATCACTTATATTTTCCTATTTTCATTTGTTTTAATTTTTCAGGATGCGTTAAAAGTTTTCGAAGAATCTCAAAAGCAAAAGGAGTGAAGGGAGTTCGAGCGACCGAACTGGTCATGAGGGTACTTTTGCATTTTCAAAAGTAGAATTGAAGGATTTGGTATAGGCCTACACTACATTTTCAGGAAAAAAACTGTACGTTTTCAAAATATCTGGGGTCAACTGCCCCCCCCCCCCCCCTGGTGCGTACGGCCATGGTCTTTTTTTTTTTAATTTCCCCATTTTTATTCCTTTCCTTTTCTTTTCCCTTTTTCTTCCTTTTCTCTTCTTCTTCCTTTTTTTCTTTCCTTTTTTTTCCTATTTTCTCTTTCTTTCCTTTTTTCTTCCCTTTTCCTTTTTTCTTTTTCTTTCCTTTCCTTTCTTTTCTTTTCTTTCCCCTTTTTCTTTTTTCCCCCTGGAGCCCGTCAGGGGGGCACTCTGCCCCCCCCCTGCCCCCCCCCATAGGTACGCCAGTGCATCTAGCATATAAGTATTGGTGTGTAGTGCAACTGTGCAAGGTTATGGAATCATCAAAATGATAAGAAATTTGGCCCATTCTTATTTGGTAAAGTTACAAGCACTGTACACAGACAGATGTATATGGGACTACGCGACTCGTGCGCGATATCTATCAGGTCCAACTAGATATAATATTTTACCAAACATATCAATTAGTACGCGGTTTCTTGGCAAAATTTGTATCATTACGTATTAGTAAAAACATATTCTTTCACATGATTGGTAATAAGAGCTTCCATTTCACTTTTTGAGAGGGTGGCGTAAAACTGGTCTTTACCTTTAAAGGTAATAACAACCAACAAACAAAAACTAACATCAACAGAATTAACAATGAAATGCCCTTCGCTAGTATTTATAAAATACTATTTTGTTGATGATGATATAATAATAGATTAATGAAGAAATTGAAATAGGAAATTTGTTGTCACTTTTAGTCATGTTCCACGGTCCCGTCCATCCGATGGGGGCGAGTTTGGTGGCCACCGCTTTGTAGGCCGAGGTGAGTTCAGGTCCCTCTTCGAACCTGTCGCGCTCCATGAGCGCCGCATCGTTGTCGTCGACGTCCGTGATGAACTTCGTGCAGCTCTCGTAGAACTTCAGTAGGAAGTCTTTGCCTTCAAGCTCGTGGTCAACCGCTACGGTTTCAGTGTTCGCCGTCGATTTGAATGTACACGTCAACGTGTCCTGTTAATAAAATCGTGAAGAAAAAATACTATAAAACAAAATGATCGTATAACTATTTTCCAGAAATCAACTCGAGGACAATTTCATTGCTCTATTGTATGTCGCATAGAAATTATGTTCGTACATTTTGATAGGTGACGCAAAGGCTATTGAAATTGCCTAAGGATGATTTTTCGAGGTATATATTGTGTTTAAATTGAATCACTGCGGAAAACTTAAATTCACGTGCAGTTTTACAATAAGAGGAGTATATTTTAACATCTTTTGGCTTCAAACATGAGCTATGGAAAGTGAATAAGAGATAACATGTTGTTTAAACCATATGTTTGTAAGCGAAGAGTATTTTGTGTATTTAATTTCTTAAAATAAAAATTATGAATATTTCATGGATTATGATTAGTGCATTTTTAGTAAATGGAAGAGACAAATGAAAACCTTGTCAAAAGTGGTCCTATTGAAATAATTTAAAGACAATAACACAACAACAATATCAGTGTAGCATTTACATAGCCGCGAAATTTATGATAAAGAAAACGAACTGAAACTATGTACAATACTTCTAGTTGGGTCTCCATGTGAGTTAAAAGATAAGTTTATTAAAACGTATTCAGGATCTACATGTTCTCAACCAATGTAAGCAGGGGGTGTGCACGTCGGCACCACCCCTCTCTCAATATTGGTTGGGTTTTTCCCCAATTTGAAACATGCAGTCGCACAAACAAGCTATCTGATGATTTTATCAGTACTAACAACCTGCTGGGCACCGGAAAACAATCTTTAAAATCAGGTAATTTCAATTTCCGCTTGAATGTACAGCCCGCCCCTACTTATAACGTTAGTCTTCTAAACATTGACTATCACATGTGTTTTTTTACGAGGAGCGATTAATTACTACAACTTTCCTTCTTCAACTGTTAATAGCCCATCCCTGGGAACATTTAAAGCGAAACAAAATAGATATTAAAGTCTTTCCACACGCAATGCACTTCTCTCATCACAAAGTTAGTGTGGATGTGTCTCGAGAGGACATTTTGCTGACCAAACCATATAGATACAGATACAGATAACTCTATCTGAGTATGCTCTTTTACGATTATTGTAATACACTGCAATGAATACTTGTTGATAAATTACCTGAATAAATGTTCACAGGTTACTTTAATAATCCTCGTTCGGGCCACATCTTCCGATAAAAACGTGTACGATGTTATCATTATATTCGTTGCTTGATGATGTTATAGGATAATTCCGTTCCTTTACTTTTAAAACCAAACATAACAGCTCTTTAGCTGCATCGCTTGTTCCTTTTAATATAGCTTTCAACTTAATTTTAGTGTAGGCCTTTAACGTATTGAGTGAAGCGAAACTGTTTTAATGACTACGGCAGTAAACATAATTGTACAAAGATAATTTCCGTCATACTTTCGTCCTCAAACTTTTTTGTTAACAGGAAGTGAAAATGAGCACAGCTATTGTGTAGGCCTATTTGTATTCTACATCAAATTTATTCTCACAATGATAATATACGACCAATCTATAAAAGCCTTTGGAAGGAGAATGTAAGATATAGTAGGTCCATAGATTTACACTGTTGCCCAAAAAGTTGGAATATTTTTCTTCTTATCTCTTTTCTTGAAGTGATTATGACCATTTAGTTTATTCTTGATAGATAACGTTTATATCCTCTCATAACTTTATATTGATCAATCTAAAGAGTCAAAGAAATTGATAAATAACGTTATGAGAAGATAATAAACTTTATCTATCAAGAATGAACCATGTTGATACAATCACTTCATAAAAGGAGATAAGAAAAATGTATTCCAACTTTAAAGTCGACAGTGTAATTATTTAGGTTTATATAATTATATATAGGTATTATAGTGGTCACTTGTAGGCCGGTAGCGTTCGTCTCCACTAAGCATCGGGTGCTTATTGTATGGCACTCCAATAATATACGCCGTCTTTAGCTAGGTTAATACCATCAAATGGTATTATTCAAACTGGGTATACACCCTCCATGGGTTGAGACTCGGAGGCAAAATCATGTCTTCCCAAATAATGCCACTGATCGATACAGCGAGTTTGGGTATGATTGGGTGAACCAAGGAGTGCTGTACTCCATTGGGTGAACTTACCATTGTAGATGTTTTGCTAGAGACGGAACAATTAGCTTTAGGACCTTGGAGACCGTTGATGAAACCTTGTGCGCTGTCGACGGTCCGTTGTTTATACGTGCCCTGGAAGTCGAACCCGTCGAGGCCATCTTTGACGAAGAGTTCCGGCAGACGTTGCTTGATCCTCACACCCAAGCCTTCCATTTCAGCGAAGCCGGCAGGGTGGAGCGAACTTTCGAGCGCTATCGGGTAGAGGTTGTCGGTGATGTTGAGCAGGTAGGCGAACTCCTCGCTGACGCCGGTCATTTTCATCCTCGCCAAGATGGCATTGTAATCCTCGATGTCGCCATCACTCGCGTACCGCATCCCATGGCGGTTGACGGCGTACACTCCCACGGGCTTGCAGCCCGCTACCGAGGCGCTCTCCCTGACATCGCTGGCTATGGTCTGCCAGTCCCTCAACCGCTGGTTCTTTTCGTCAGTCCCAGGTTCGAAGCTTGTTTCGTAGCCGGTCTTCGTGCTGTAGCGTGCTGTCGGACTTTGGCCGTAAACGCAGGCGACAACGGTGATAAATATTGCCAGACGATGCATTTTTGCTAATTGTTGTTCTCGCGCTCTATAGCTGATCAGCAGAAGAGTGCGTACGTCGAGAATCCCCTGCAAATTGCAATTATTGAACAAACATGCTCTGACTGTCCTGACCTTTGGAATAACCAGGGCAGCGTTAAATCAGGGAGTTGTCTATAATTCCGCAATAATTGAAGCGAGTGTATCAAATTTAGCACGCGTTTCAATAGGATGTCCGTGAACTTGTACCAATTATACGACGGTTTCGTGAAACAATGCGTGCCCTGGATCCTCTTATAATCTACACATCCTGTGAGCTATACATTACCCAGCAAGAAGGTATAGGCATTGTCTAAACAGCCGACATATTTTGAATGACGGGAACAGCGAAGGGGGACATGACTATTGTAATTTGATGAGCTCAGCTTGCAAGATTGTCATTGTTGTTGCCAATTGTTATTTGGCACTTTTTGGCAGTATCTTTGCGCCCAGGGGCGCCGGAAGTTGGGGGGGGGGGGGGGAGCGGGGGCAAAACGTATCTTGGCCCCCGCCCCCATGAAAAAAATCAGCAGTAACGGATTAAATATTGGTTTGTATTATTTAACCAAAAATAAAATAAAAAGTAATAACAAACATGAATTGAATCACAACTAATCAGTAATTAAGTTTTCTAAACATTCCGCATGCCCCTATATTAATCAATGGATTTGATAATTGCGATACGCTCATACAAGTATCGTGGAAATATTGTGCGAGGATGGTAAAGCGTTTTCTTTCTTCTCAAGGGCCGTAACCCTATATAAGCCGTATAAGTCGTATACTCCAATACTAGGAATCATACACAAAGATTGAGTCACCATACATGCAGGGAAGGGGCTGAGAAGGTCACGGGCGGGGTTCAGAATCTGGAAGGAGCATGTACGTGAATCAGAAATCATTATAGGAGTGAAACAGAATTGCAAAAGGAAAACCGCCCACTGTTTTCCATGTTTTGTTTTTGTTTTCATGCGTTCTGGTTACCTACTCTGATCAAATGACTTCTCCTTCTCCTTTCTCTCTTCTCCTTTTTAATTTCCATCTTATATATATTCTTCTCCTTTTTTCCCTTCTTCTTCGTTTTCTTCTTCCCGTTCTTCATCGTCATCTTCTTCTTCTCCTCCTCCTCCTCCTCCTCCTCCTCCTCCTCCTCTTCTCGTCTACTTCTCCTATTCGTTATTTTATTTCCTTGCATTTTTTTCTCAACTGCTTATATATAGTTGATTTCCAAAGATTTTGTCCACCCTGGTGCAAACTGCAAAGTTTACATGCAATATGTAAATGGCGCTGTGATTCTTTGTCATTTTGCAAACTTTGAAGTGAGAGTTTTTTTTAACGTCAACTGTACTCCTCCTCCTCTTCCTCTTCTTCTTTTTCTTCCTCTTTTTCCCTTTCCTCCTTCTTCATTTTTCCCTTCTTCTTCTTCTTCTTCTTCTTCTCCTTTTCTTCTTCTTCTTCTTCTTCCTCTTCTTTCTCTTCTTCTTCTTCTTCTTCTTCTTCTTCTTCTTCTTCTTCTTCTTCTTCTTCTTCTTCTTCTTCCCTTCGTTTTTTTTTCACTTGCTTTTACTTGATTGCCAAAGTTTATTCAAATGTATGCGCCCTTGAATGAAATAGACCCTTGATCTAGCCTGGTACAAAGTTTATGGCCTAAATACAATATGACTACAGATGGCGCTGTGATTCTTTGTCATCTCGCAAAACTTTGAAGCCGCAATTTCTTTCGTCAACTGCGTACTCCGTTTAGTTAATGTTATCATCTTTTTGATAACAAGAAAATACCGACAAAGGAAATGGAAATAAGGCAGAAAATGGGAGAATTGAGTAATTTGTCAATTTATCAATCTTACCTGAAACTTATCTTCCCTCAATAAATCAAACTTCATTATACCCATATTCGAAATTGCTTTTGAGGATTTACTTACTATGTTCACATTGATAATTTAATATGTAATGTAATTTGTAGGTTTATTTGTAGTTTTTGTATAAATATATAATTGTTTGTCATTGTATTTTGTTTGTTATAGCGCTTAAAAACTCGGTGGAAAGCGATTTACAAGCACCGTTTTATTATTATTATCATTATTATATTTAGGACTATACATTTTATGAAAGGTAATTCAACCTGTGATGACTCGTTTTATTGATCAGTTACGATTTATTTTCTTCTTACATACCCATTCATTTACAGTGGTTGCTCAAGGGGAGGGGGTTGGGGCACGTATCCCCGGCCTAATCCATCTAGTATATATCGAGTGCAACAATAACAACATGTACAACCTTCCGCTTTTCTACCTTGTCTTCGGACTCTTAACTTATAATTTTTTGTTTCTTTGGGGTCTTTCTTTTTCCTCTGCCTGTCTGTTTTCATACACGTTCATAATCTCTCTCCTTCGCTCGACCTTCTTTTGTCGATTCAGTCCATTTGCTTCTTCATTTCCTTTTCTCCCTTCCCTTTCCACTCTCTCTCTCTCTCTCTCTCTCTCTCTCTCTCTCTCTCTCTATATATATATCTCCCTAGTCTTTACACCAAACACTTGACTCACAATTCTCTATGAAACAACACAATGAATAATACTTTCACAAATTTGTTTGACTTAAGACACGCCACTTCTTTTAATAGTCTGCATAGTTGAAAACCAGGAAAAATGCATAAGGCAAAAAATGGTCACAAACTATTTTCGTGTTTTCAGCTGAGCTAAAGTTATCCCACACAGTCAAGAAAAAAAATCAAACCAGATAAAAAAAAAACTTTATCTGATTGAAGAGAAAAAAGATGAAGAGAAAAATAGAAATAATAATTCTCTATTTTACATGATTGTATATCACATCTCACACCCAAATTGTACTGATCAATTTTCAGTACATTATTTCATCTACTTTGAGATAATATCTCAAATTTCTTTTTTTCGTATTGCACTTAATTTTTCATTTACGTTTTCTTTTGCCATCTTAGCAAATGAACTAATCACATAAGAAGTATATGAAGCATACAATCATCGAGAGAGACTTACTGCTAGACATATATGTTCCCATTGCCTTTGATTTGCATACATACGTGATACAAATATGCACAACCACTACGGATCGTGTACTGCATGCAGGACCTGTGTTTCCTTTTTGCATGGCAAACCAATTGGTTATGCATTATGCCATTGATACATCTATAACAACACCAAATAAGTTCAGATTCTTGTAACAATGGGGAAAGGGCTCCACTTAAGGCAGAAAATATTTATCTTGCTTACAAATCATCATAGCTGCATTCTCTTAGACAAAGTATATGATAGGATTTAAAGCTGCATGACAATATCCCCTTAAGTGGTTAAATATAAGCATTTCTCTTAGAGGTACTATGTCATGTTTGAAGGTTTTTGTTGTTGTCTTCCAGTGGTTGAAGTTTACATACATTGATCATGAACATACATGTACATGTAAAAGCAGGGTGGACTATGACTTTGCTTAAAGGTCTAGTTTGCAAACATCAAGTGCAAACATTTACATTTCATTTCACTAGATGTTCTTCCCGCTCCTCTTATTTTTGCTGCTCTTAGCTACTTTGACTTTCTCGAAATTAATCAAGTTAATTGGAACCTTTAAAGATAATATCATCGGAAGAAACATGCATCTTCAGATCCAGTTTACACTGCAACTAAATGAACAAGCTGCTATTAAACACAGTTACTTCCCACTCAAGGGTTAACAAAAAACAACACAACAAATACACACAAAAAGGCACATGCTACGTTTTGACGCTCAGCAAGATCAAATTTTAGAAAATCGGAAAAGCTAGTACTTTACTGAAACAGAATGATGACTTTGCCTATACATTTTTGGAGACATAATCATCATTGTCATACGTAAACGGAAGAATTCATTTTTTACAAAGAAAAACAAAAAAATTTGCTAACATCTGTTTCATTACATGTATCTAGAATTTATGCAATTCTGAAAAAATAGGAAGAGAATCGCATTGCGACAAAACTTTAGTAAATTGAATATCATAACGTCAACAAGTAAGACTAAGGGCTATATTTCAGGCTATGCATAAATTCCAAATAATTTTTGAAATATTTTAGTCATTCAATAAATACATACCTGCCAACCTGAGACAAGAGAAATTAGGAGTAAATTTTTCTGGATGGACTACGAGGTCGCGAACCACCGAAGGATTGGGGTAGTAGCCCGTAGATTGGGGGGGGGGGGGGGGGGGGGGGGGGGGGTACACAGGACTTTAGCGTCTATTTTTTTTTCTCTCCATTTTAATGGTGCAAATGGGCCTTTTCCTTCAACCTTTTCGCCCCACACATAAACAATTTTTGTATTCTTTCTTATACTTCTGATTATAAACAGCACGAGTCTTACCCATTTTGTCCTTCAAAAATGGAGAAATCAACGAAGAAGAAGAATATAGTAGTAGTAATCCAAAATAAATCTGAGGAAGTCCGGTAAATAACAAGCTTCCACGATCGCAGTCATCGCACAAGCATTGAAGAAAACACGCCAATGTATACAGTGTTTATGCACGGTGTATCAACTGCACATGTAATATAAATACACGTGGGCTATACGCATGCAGTTACTATGCAACAACGCTGCATGTAGTGTATGTATTAGTACAACGTCCGCACACACTTTATCGATATAGCTTGCGCACGTGCTTCCATGTACTAGTACATGCAGTACATGTATAATGACTGCGGAACTAACGATCACGTTCGGGCTGCGCTGTGTATATCTTCTATGAGCGCGAGCGCGGATGTCGGCGTGATCTGGTTATCAGTGCTGTGTTATGCTTTAGTCTTATGCAACAGTCGTTTGTTTAAAAAAAAAAAAAAAAAAAAAAAATTAAAAAAAAAAAAAAAAAAAAAAATTAAATTTAAAAAAAAAAAAAAAAAAATCGGAGTTTTGAGGCATGCAATCGGAATTCGGAGTGGGTATGAAAAAAGCGGAGTAACTCCGCCTAAATCGGAGTGGTTGGCAGGTATGTAAATATTACGTGATCTGAAAGTCTGCTCAGGAATATTTCATTAACTTTATGGTGAGGCATCAATTTCCTAAAAGAGAAAGGTCTAATTTTTCAAAAGGGATGAAGAATATAATGTTGAAGTTCTGACTTGAACTGCATGAATCATAGTCATAATATATTCAGCTCAAATGTATGAATAGAACAGAAGCAAGACTCGGAAGCAATGTTTCCATACACCACATTCTCACCCATTTTCTTCATTTTGCCTACAAATGCCCATCTGCAAGTTCCTCTTATTCACCAAAGTAATGGAAAAAACAAATGATGAACAAAAACAAAAACCAAGTAGCACAGTATAGAACAGTTGCAATCCTTTTAAATTTCACATATTTTTTAAAGATTCACTTTTATATATAATTCACATCTATTTTTAGTAAAGGACTTTTCCTTTTGTCAGAATAATGTACAGTATCTTATACTAATTATCTTGTAAATTAACTCCCTTTCAGTGAACTCTAAAGCTTGTGTTTCTTAATATAAGTGAACCTTTTTCATTGATATTTAGCAAAAGCAGTAATATTCTGTTATTCTTTTTGTAACGTAAATATCATAAAATTCAGCAATGTCCAATATTGTATAAAGGCGACATTTGCAGCATTCAAACACTTCAGAAAGCTCTGATGTCAATACAATTTCTGTTTTCAAAGGTTATCTTTCATGAATGCAGTCAAAAATTGTGCACATGTATTTCTAGTATTAAATCACTACATTAAATGCATAATGTAGATTTATAAGAATTAGAACTATGTTAATTCAAAATGGCTAACGTATTGAACATGTAGTTCACTTTGTTCATCTAAATGCTTTAACTATACATAATTAAGCATACCGGTAGGTCTTGAACTGATAGTTTTAAATCCCAGATAATATATATATAAGAGGTACAACGATATACTGGTAGTACTTTTTGATCTACTCCATCAGTATGATAAATAGTATAGTTTGTATAAATCGCTAAAGTCCTTAGAACAGGACTCAGAGTGAAAGGTTAATAGGTGCATTTTAGCATGCAATGTGAATGAATGTCATTGATGACTACATAAACTTGATATGTATATGATTATAGTATGTATATTATTAATGTTCGGAATAAGATGAGCTCATATCCATTCAGTGTTAACTACTCATGCTTTCTGCTTTATGTGATCAATTTGTGAGAGTGTTCAAGTGGTGAACACACGTATTCAGGATTAAAGTTATTCCCAATACTGCTGAATGCACTATGTGCACAATTAATGCTGTTTCCATCTGATCCTAGTGATTAACAATGCTTGAAGTTTAATAATAATTAACGTTATTTTAGAAATAGCAATCTTACTTGCAGTGTGCACAATTAATGCTGTTTTCTTTCCATCATAAATGAATCAAAATGCTTGCACCTTACATAATCTCTCTTCAGAAAGAACCAATTTGAATGGCCATATTGTTAATAAACGAGGTAATAACACACATTACGTTTGAAACTACGTGGCTTAATGTTAAATCTTGGGTAGCTTGGGTGCACTGACGAGAGGGTTGCTCTGTTCCAGGAGTTTCCTGCCCTCCGTCTTGTAATCGTACTCGCAGTTGTGGACTTCGGCGTAGCGATGGCTGGCACAGAAGTTGTGACTGCACCTGTCAACAGGAAGGGGGGATTGGAAGAGAAGGAAAAAGAGTGGCATTATTACAAACTCGAGAATGAGAAGACAATAAGTCTATGTATGGTTTTTGTATAAGCTGGGGTCACATATCAGTCAGGTAAGAAGAATTGGGAGATTGAGCCTTAAGGCTTGTTAATAGAATTTCAACTCTCTTGAATTGCAATAATTCACTCATGGGCCAGTCGTGATTAAATTAGTTCATGGCATGAAACATTCGCAAAGCTCTGGTGAAACTTGCAAACATTTTCATGCATGCAAAAGGTATGATCAATTATGATCTTTAGATACCATTTTTTCCTTCAATAATGAACTATCAAAAAAATGTAAATTCTGAAGTTTGTTACCATGATTGGTACGTCCCTTGAGAAACCAATGCCAGGAATGGGAAACTAGTGGCATGAACGGCCTGCCATCTAAGTCCAACTTAAAGTCGATCTTAGTTTTTGTGAAACACTCCCCAGGCGGAAACATTCAATGGAAATGGTCTTACCTGCATGCATAACTGGTGGCAAGGCCTGTTTTCTTGTTGCACGTGAAGCACCTCTTACTCGTCTTCTTCTTGGAGCTGATAGCTGGCTTGGTGACAGGAGGCAGGCGATGAGCTGGAGATGTTACTACAGGGTGAACAAAGAGAAAGAAACAAAGAGTTCAATAATGGTTTGTTTTGATAAGAGGTGCTGTACAAATTGGCAAGTGCGTGTGAATAAGAAGAGCTGGATATGTTACTACAGGGTGAAGGAATAAACAAAGAATATATGAATGTTTTTGCTAAAGAGAAGATACAAAAGTATAAACAAATCAGCAAATAATATTTGAGCTGGAGATATCACTAAAGGGTGAATTAACAAAAAGAAAAGAATAAATGATTATGCTAACAAGAAATGGCTAAATATATATGAACTAGCAATAAAACCGGCAATCTTACTACATGGTGAACAAAGGTAATTCAGCTATCGGCCTACTATTTTCAGTACTTTAATAAACCATTCAATTTAATTCAATAAATAATTCTTTAAAAATATAAATATCAATTATTTGCGGAAGATACTCACATAATCTGCCTTCCTTACTGCCAGACAACCTCCCTCGTATACTGTGAGCAGACTGTATACAAAAAAAATTAAAAAATTGAAAAATCATACAATGAATATTTTCATATACGGTACATGCATCATTCAATGAAATATAAAATGTAGGGGAGGTATTCTGAATCTGAACACTATATGACATTTTATGTTAAAAAGAGATATGTTAACTGTCATGCAGGGCTTAAATTAATCCAAGGCCACCAAGGCCATGGCCTTGGATGCCCCTTTGATTGGCCTCAATGCCCCTCTCATTGGCCTTGGAGATTTTGTGTGCCCTTTCCAATTCTTCCTATTTGTGCTGTAATATAGGAATGTGCCCTACAGAAAAGTGGCCTTGCCCTAAATATATTGAAATTTAAGGCCTGTTCATGACAAATTGGAATATCAGGGAATATTCACTTCGTCGGTGCTTGCTCATATGTTCCTTTAACTACACGTACATGTATAGACGTCTGCTGCCAAGACTTTGTTTGTTTCGGTTTACCACACCAGGCAAAACCTCAAAGCAACTTCCTTTTTCCTTTTATCTTTATGCATTTTAAAAGCCGTGGTTCCTTTTCATCAGGTTCAAAACTAAATGGTTTATTAATGAGGTTGCGAATCCTCTTAAACAAAGCAGGATGAAACATGTTCCAGTTTCCACTTCCCACTCTTCTCTAAACCACACAATGTGAATGTGCAAAATATATTTTTCATAAAACCAATAAAACTTTTATAGTTTTCAACTCCTACATATTAACATCCTATGAGTAGCTTAATTAGAATATCCAACCAACTAAACGATCACTTGTCTATGTTTCTTATGGCATCATTATTTAGGGCAACAATATGATTTTAATTATTTTTTTGTAACTGAAACAACATGTGCCTTGCAAGCATTTGTAGTGACCTTGCATTAGCCTGCTAGAAAGGCTACCGGAACAGCCTAACCATGAAATGTGACTATAGATATGAGGATTTTAAATGTTGATGCAAAATTCTTTTTAAAATGAAAACTCCTACAGTGTTCATTAACATGTACGTATTCAAATGATAAAACGTGGTTACATAAAAAATAATTTATTTCCAGTGCCAAAACAAGAATCAGTTTGACAATATTTGTCATTGTTACTCTTCATTTTGGCTATGATTCCCAGTTGTGCAGAGTTAAAAATCGGATCCTAAAAATCTGTTTTTTTAAGGTGAGAAACAAGAAGCTAACCCCTGAATAAATATACATAGTTCCTTTTAGAGAGGTAAAACATTTCCTAATTCCTTATCATATTTCCTCAAGGTAGAGTTAACTTACAATCAGAGTTTTCCTGGCATCTGGCGTTCTTATCCTGTCTTCACTAATAGCGTTTGTGAGTCCATTGCTGGAACTGAGAGCTTGTGATAGCGTCATGCTACCCGAAGTAACTCGAGAATGTCCGCTGCGCTTCCCTGTATGCGAGCTCTCGCGGTGTCCCGACCTCACAATATTGTTTATCTTGCCTTCCCGATTAGCTTGATTTACGAGTTGCGTCACCATGCGGGCGTCGGCAGTCTTTAGGTTCATGCGCTCCGGGCCGTGGCTGGCATCGGCCGCGACCTGGGCTGCTTCGGCAAGATTGGAGGAGGTGGTCGGCCGGAGGTCCTGGATGAAGGAACTCTGCGTGGAAGGGGGGGTGCGGGTATGTGTTTGTCCGACTTCGGAAGGAGTGATGCAGATTGGCACCGGTGAGGCTCTCAAGGGCACGTTGCGATGACGACGGCGGTGGGGGACAGGGCTATGCCTGCTTTCCTTGCTACTACTGAGTCTCAATGTTCGGCTCTTACTTCGGCTGCTCATGCCGGCCGACATAGCCACTGGGTTTGTCGTAGCACCAATTTGCGTAATGTCTGCTGCCCTCGCTTTGGGCACAATTTCAGGTTTCGTCCGTGTCCTCATTCCTAGACCCTTAGCAGACGATCCAATGCGAGGTGTCCTGGTGCTAGGCAATTTCTCATGACTGTCACCAGTAGAAACCATAGCGCCTCCTACAGGTGGTAGTATTGTTGCTCCTACTGGTGGAAGGGGGCTGGTCTTGTTGAGGGACTTGCTTCCTTTCTTAGCTGAGAAGATTCTCCTCTGTCCCGAACTCTTGGGTCTACTACTGCTTGGTGGTCTTGCTGTCTTTGTTGTTTTCTATAAAAAATAAACAAATGCATCAAATAATGAAGCAATAGAGCAATTCATCAACACCCCGAGAGCTGGAAGAGCGTTAGATCTATGTAAGAGTATATGAGGTTTAGTCCGTCTGGCTCTAAACAGAAAACAATAGCGCAATGCATTAGTTCTTTCTGAACATATTATGTTTTCACAAATGTAATCAGTGAACATCAATGACATGTTTCCTTCAAAATTTACACAAATTAAATGTCACTTAAAATGTTACTGGTATATAATTAAAAAGTTCATCATTACTATCATAAATGTTCCTTTCAACATGAGGTTTTTAAATTGTATCATGGAAATACATTGTCCTGACTTCCTGATCGTTTTACATGAACTTTTTTCATATTTGAAGTACCGGTATCTTTCTTTATAATTTTCCATAAAATCATAGTTGATCTATAATCCAATGTTGTAAACAGAATATATAGCAGATTTCTAAAATTAATTCTCATAAAGTTGGTTTTGAAATCTCAATTTACCTTTTTGCCAACAGATAAATTTTCCATCTTGGCCCTGAGAAGTTTCATCTTTCCCATGGTGAGGTCGTTCTCCTCCGTCGGATATTCCGGCGGCGGGTTTGGGTTCTTCTTCTCCTCATCCTCTTCCTCTCCAACGTTATACACAGAAGCACCACTGTACATATAAAGAGGGAGAGAGAGAGAGAGAGGAGAGAGAGAGAAAGAGAGAGAGAGAGAGAGAGAGATGGTGGGGGATTGAGAGAGAGAGAGAAATGTTATGTTGTGGAGTAATTCATTTCAATGCATACTTCTTAATGAGACTGACTACCAATACCATGATACCATGTAACATTCAAAAGGCTTATTTGTACCTAACAAGGACAACCTTCTTCATGAACATGTCAATGAGAAAATACTTGTCAAATACAATTTAATGTATATATCAGCATGTTAAATGATTCATTTTTTTCTCTTCATGTATTATGCGGAACTTCACAGTATGCACTCAATTCTGTTCATCTACATTTGAAAGCAGGAAACACTGTTGCAAGCTTCTCTAGCTTTCCTGCTTTGTAATGAATGGGGGGGGGGGGGCGGGGAGGGGGGAGAGAAATGCTCCTGAACAACCACTTAGAACAATAAGTTATTCAATTTGATAATGTACAGGTAAATGTATTAACAATATTACCTGTGAATGTTATACGCTATATTAATTTTGCAACATATCGATACGGTTCCGTATATTAGTTCCGTACTGTGTCAAACTCCATCATTTCTCTTCCTTGTATACTGTACATGTACATGTACATGGGATTTTCCCCTTTCTTCCCCCCCCCCCCCCCCCTCTCTCTCTCTCACCTTCTCTCTGTCTCTCTCTCTCTCTCTCTCACCTTCTCTCTCTCTCTTTCTCTCTCTCATCTCCTCTCTCTCTCTCTCTCTCTCTCTCTCTTGGGAAAGGGGGAGAAAGGTATGTTTCTAAGGACAATTACAAATATTTACTAACTCAATACAGTTTACAGGTATGCAATTCATACTACACAACATCTATGAATGTTTTATATATATCCTTGGGTTGACTCTATGCCATTTATTACAATGTAGCCAACATCAACAGTGTGTAATGAGTGATATGCAAACCTGGGAATCTATCCCACTTCAACTTTTGACGTTAAGGGTGGGTTGTGAGTCAACTTGTGAGCAATACATAGTTTCCTTTCTCTTGGTTGTGATCTTGGTCAATGAAACCAGTGAACAAAACAATGAACTGAAATCAATCTTGAAGTACATGTACCTGCATGAACTGTCATATATTATGTACCAGTAAAGTACAGGAAAGCTCATATAAGAGGTCATATACATGTACATGAACATGTACAGTCAAACCTGTTTTTATCGACCACATGTCTATAAAGACCACATTTAATTTCCCTAGAATATGGTTTCTCATTGATTGAAACCTGTGCTATATAAACCTGTACATAAAAACCATCTGCCTATAAGTATAAAGACCACTTTTCATGTTTCCCTTGAGCAGTCTTAATAATTATATTACATTTCTCTGTATGATCAAATACATGTACAATGTCAGACCATTCATAACTGTGGTTTTGTTTGATACACCTGTAGTCCTGTACATTGTTTCCTTTGTAAGTTTGAAATATTTATTTTGCTGGACCCTCAACAGATTTTTATGATGAGTGCTACAGCCGTACATGTCGAATGCAATAGGATCTAGTTATTTCCATGTATGTTTGACATTAAAGAAGATTGTGTACAAAAACAATATCAGAAGTTCTAGCCTAAGATAATATACAACATACTGTACATCTACAGGTACTGTACATGGAAACTGGGTGGTAC